>OZ022265.1:81482016-81599516 GCA_963978885.1 Nemotelus pantherinus | reverse complement strand
TATATATATATATATATGTATAGTGTAACCTCGGTAATTGCAACTAATAGAAACACAGACTTGTTGCAATTTTCGGGTCAGTACTTTTTGTGAAGAAAAATAACCAATTAACACAAATGAAGTTATTTTTATTGGAAAAAACTATTGTAATTCAAAAAGAATGAGCGCAACAAAAACTTTTCTTACACCTTTATATTTTTTAAACACATGTATTCAGATTTTCTGCTTCTGGCTCTTGCCTTGCTTCACAATAGCTTTCTCCTTCAATTGTTGCAAAACGATTATATCCTGAAGATTTTCGTTCTTCTGTTCAGCCCATTCAATACAAATGTTGAAGCTTCGTACTGCGTCTTCATTTTTTATCTTGTTCACTCAAGTTTATTCCCTTAATTATTTGCTGCGTGTCCGATTCCTCAGAACCTACAATTTGGGCCAACAAGCTTTTTTGGTAAAAAAGTTTTGTCAACCTAATCACGTTTTTGTCCATAGATTGTATGATTGCAGTGCAGTTCCGTGGGAAGCACATTACGGATATCATACCGTCATCACTTTCAAGCTGGCCATCTTTCGGATGGCATCATTATCATTATCAAGCATCAAAAGTCTTTTTGCGAAATAAACCACTTCTGTACACCACAGGAAGATCTCCAGCATTTTTGGATGACCTGGGATTCTTGGCTTTTCCTATCACTAGGATCTTAACTTTATGCGTTCCGGTTGCATTTGTACATGCTATAAAAGCTATCCTCTCCTTACTAGTTTTCCGTCCAGGTGCTGAAGTTTCCCGGAAATTCACCAAAGTTTTTTCTGGAAGAAGCTTCCAGAGCAAGTCAGACTCATCTGCGTTGTATATCTGTTGCATTGTTTGACAGCTTTTCTCCACAAATTTTGAGAAGCCGGATCCCGTGTCGCTCTTTAAATTTTATGAACCAACCGTTGCTTGCATTGAATCTATTCGAATTCTCTGGAATTTTGTTGTGAAAAAATGTTTCCTTTTCCTTCAGCAATTCCACAGACATCGGTATGTTTTTGATCGTTGATCCAAAAACCACTTATACAGCGCAGCCTCCATTTTCGGAAATTCAGACTGGCGCATCGTTTTTCGTTTATCGGATCCAAATACTGCTTTGGCCACAAATTTTTTGAATTTGTTTTGGTTTTTCATAATACGGCTAATTGTCGATTTGTTGACGCCGTATTTGATTGATAAAGCGGCAATAGATGAACCACTTTCGAAATCTGTTATAACTTGCGCTTTATCTTCAAATGATAAAAACTTATGTGCTTTTGTACCCGACATTTTCAAATAAACCACACGAGTGACGTAAGAAAACGAGATTTAAACGAAAATCACATGAACATACCACTTGACCAGCACGCGTATATCGGGGGATGTACCGGAAAATACTAGTCTGCCACTAGACTTCCAATAAATATCTTGTGAGAGCATACAACAGTGTAAGAAATTTTAAAGTAACGGTCTTGATTTGATTTCGACTCTAAAATTGCAACAAGAGTTGCAACTTTAGAGTCTACAATAGAAAAATATTGACTGTTGCAAATTTCGAGTATTGCAATTATCGGAGGTTGCAATTATGGAGGTTACTCTGTATATATATATATGATGAATTTTCGGCGAAACGAGTTTAATACAAATTTTCTTCGAAAATCAGTAAAAAAAAACTGCTGTGATGCCAAAATATCGCTATTTTCTCTTTCAAACAGCTTGAATACAACAGAGTGTTTTTTTTTCATTACCTTTCATTGACATATTGACTGCAAAATTTTCATTTTCCTGACTTTTTAAGGGGTTATACGCAGTTAGAAGGCCGGAAAAAGACGTTTCTTTATTAATTTTTTGTGAAAAGGTATTTTACTTTACAAAAACAAAAAGAACATATGCATTTAGTGCCAACATCTAAGTTTATAATGACACTTATAATTTGTAAAAATATTGATCTGGTGAAAAAAAAGGTGTTCGGCGGTGACCACCATTTCTCCGGTATAATTCATCTGAAGTCAAAAAACCAAACAGATTCTTTTAGTAGATAGATAAAACTAGATATTGATCAAAGGAATATTCGAAATTTAAATTTTTGACAAAATGGCAGCTTCGTAAAAAAAATCGAATTTTTGAACAAAATTGCCATTTAAAATTGTTTAAAAAAACAGAAATAATTTTCCGAAATCTTATTCCTTCGATTAATACCTGAGAAATATATCTGAAAAAGTTGTGTTTAAATTTCAAACCATTTGGTTGAGCCGTTTTTTAGAAATCTTGGTCACCGACTTGGAAACATAGTTTTGAGAAAAACTCGTTTAAAGATTCGGAAAAAGTTAACACATAGATAATTTTTTTTTTTAGTTACATGGAGTCATCTGTTCTAGGGCCAAAAGATGTACCCTTTGTAGCCCCACCAGCTTCTAATACTTCGATTTGATGCTGTCTACGAGCCACTCTTCCCTCGCGCGTACTCCCATGCGCTTCGGGCTGTACTCCGCCTACTTTCTAACAGTCCGAGATGTGATTGCAAATATGCGTATATTTCGGAAAAAACTTGCCGGATCGATTTGAAATTTTCAGGGAATATTATCAGTAGCAAAAAATTCAAAAAATAAAAAATCGATTTTAACTGCGTTTAACCCCTTAAGGAATTTAGTAAGTTTTAGAAGATCCGCAGTATGCTTTCATTATCCATTTATTTTTCATGCACTTGTCCCAAGAGTTCTTTGAAATCAAATTCCGTGGCAGTTTTTTCCTTTGTTGAATCTTTGTAAAAATTTTGGGACTCTTAGCTTATTTTCGTTCGATTTGAAAGTTAGAAATTTCAGCTATATTTTTCGATATTTCTCATTGTGTTTTGAGCTAGTACTTTCAAAATACTAAACTTAACAAATTAATAATATGCTCATTGATTAGTTTTCAGCTGCTAAATTTTCAACCTTTGGAAAAATAAATTAAATAGTGCGCACTAAATCATACAACTATCATTCTTTTTCTATCTCCGCACTTGAGCATCATTCTTTGATTTATCTTTCGGAGTCCTTAGTACAGCTCCCCAATAATATTCGTATCGTGCATGCATTTCATTATACACCCTGCCAACACTATTTTCATTTTGACCTCTGAATTGAAATTTGAATAACCATAGAATAGATAATAGAAAGTCGATCAGAAATCATGCGAACATTCAATCAACCTAGTCAAAATATTCGAAACTATAGTTGCTCGTATTTCAGTGGCATCAAATAAAACCAATTTCCGCACAGCCTGCAATAGAAACTTTGCATATTCACACGGTGAAAAATAGCTTTCCGACAAACTGTGATATTGGACCTCCAGCCAAACGAGATTTTCCTAGCCCATCGAATAGAAAACTCAGTTTCGTACAATTACTTTCGTATTCGCCACTGCAATTTGTTCAGGGTTTGGAAAATTTAATTGAATTTGCTTGTTGAATCGAGCTCGAACACAATGCCATAGCACAAAATAAAATATTTTTCTTAGTACCAGCGACATGTCTCACACATCGGTCATATTTGCGAATTTAAACTTTTTGGACACGTCTGATAAACTCTGATTGTTATTCTAGTGTCCGGGTTTTTGTTACGAAGAAAATTCGTATTAGTCTCGTTTCACCGAAAATTCATATTCTTTTATAGATATACAAATTTATATATATATATATATATATATATATATATATATATATATATATATATATATATATATATATATATTTATATATATATAAATATATATATATACATATATATATATATCAGCAAAAAGCATATATATAAGCATATATAAGCATATATAAGCATATATCAGCAGAGCGGCCGGCCCGATTGAACTGAAATTTTCAGAGAACATAGATGCATATAAGGACTAGTGCAGTGATTAATTAATACTACCATATATTTTAACCCTTTCGCAGCGGTGGGCATTTGGGTGAATTTTCAGGTACCTCTATATTTCTATCCAGAGTACATTTTTGTTAGAAGCAAGTAATCGAAATAAAACATATTCTGTTTTATTTCTCTTTATTATAAAAACTGGAAATTGTGAGCCCTATGTGGGCGCCAAATGCCTAAAAGTAGGCAGGGAATTTTTTTCAAATTTCGATTTTTCATACCTTTTGACAGAAATAATGGCTCATCGTGAAAATTGCAGAGCATATTGATGTTGACTAAAACTGTACACGCATGGATTTTGGACATTTAATGAAAAATGTTAAAATTTTTAATAAATTTTAACCTTGGCCCACCATGTCAGTTTGAAGTTTTCAAAATTCCGCGATGCACGAGAACGGCAACCCATCACCAAATTGCATTTATTTTCAGCACTCGAAAATTCTATTCACGAGAACTCACGGCCGGATAATCCGATCAATATGAAATTTACAGGAAATGTTGATATTATCTAGAACCAAGTCTGATTGAATTAATTTTGAAATAAAGATATCTTGAAATATAGATATTGAGAAACCGCTGAAAATAAACTGGCTTACTATAAGAAATTAAGTTGAAAAATTGAGATAGAGCTGCCAGCTGTGGAACTTTTTGTCACCTAAAATAGGAAAATAAAGCTTTTTATCCTATAACTTCCAAGCCAACCATGAAATCAAAACGAAATTCATGTAGTTATTGTTAACCAAAACTTCGTAGGATTTTCGATGAAAGTCCCTGAAAGGGCTAGCTATGGTAATTTTTGTAATTATTTGGCATTTCTTTACTAAGCAATGTTGTCATTGAATTTTCAAATGAAAATGATCCTGCAATGACGATTAACAACAAATAAACAAAGAAATTCGAAATTTGCGGGTGGTAGCCCTAAAATTCTTTTCACCCCTATAACTTCCAGCGCAGTCATTGAATCGAAACCAAATTCACAGGCTGCGTTTAACTTAACCCGAAGCAGATTTGATATAGTTTTGGTTATGCTGCTAACACAGGGTTTCCAGCACCAGACATTTTCGAAAATATTACACCAACAGATGTTTCCATTATGGATTCATAAATAAAGCATTTACAATAAAACTAGCAATCAATGTTTAAATTTTCCGAGTTTTGGAAATTTTTCGGATGACAACCCCAGATATAGTTTAATTGCTGAAACTTTCGATGCTATCATCGGATGAAAACGCAATTCAAATGATAGGCTAATTTTAGCACGAGTTTGTTACGGTAGACTTATTGCTGCTAAGTTGGAGAAATGTTGCTAGCATTGAATATGTTCATCATTTGTGTTATAGATGCTGTCAAGAAATGACTTTTGTTACTGTTGA
Organism: Nemotelus pantherinus; assembly: GCA_963978885.1. Classification (NCBI taxonomy): domain Eukaryota; kingdom Metazoa; phylum Arthropoda; class Insecta; order Diptera; family Stratiomyidae; genus Nemotelus; species Nemotelus pantherinus. The sequence goes on along the minus strand of OZ022265.1, from coordinate 81,594,225 downwards.
TACTACAAAAAAGTGTATTACGTCTTGCCACATTTTTAAGTCACGCAAAGACAATTTCTTCGAAAATCAGTTTTTTTACCGATTCTGATGCGCTAGACTGTTTTTTTTTTCAATGCAACTATTCTAACTTAAGCTCAATAGACCTACAAAGAAATGCAACTTATTATGGCTTGAGAGATGGGTCGATATTAATATTGCGTAATATAATCTAATACGAATATATTAGCTAGGCGTTATTTTAATAACTTGCTTAATTAATATCAATTTGTTACTAACATTATTATTTCATAAGTTGCAATATTATGTGGTTATTTTAGTTTCATGGTCATGAACGAAAAAGTTTTTATGCAAAATATATTATACACCAGCCATACCAACCATATCAAAAGAAGGAGTTTGAATTGTGAAAGTGTTTTGTAACGCAAATACTGCGCATTTTTTTATGCGGCTAATTCTATGCTTTCATCTCGTTTTGTCCCCATGATTCTTCAATATACTCACCATATTTGCAGGTTTCAGTTGCCGAGTGCGTAACCTAACATACAAAAAATATATTCCTTAAACTATTTCATGCTGCAAAACGTTCGCTCTTAATTGATTCAGCATTTGTTTACACCATAATTTCATCCCTTTTTGGAAATATTTATTAATTTTCAGCTCAGTACGCCTTCATAAACTAATATTTGTCAAGTTTTTACCTAAACACACATTCTTTGAAACTAAATCAATGAAGCCTTTCACTCAAATTCCAATCACAAAGTTCATAATTCATTATGTAATTATGTAAAGACATTATATAATTGCATTATATCACTTAATTTCCATTCAATCATTCCTTCATAATATAGTACGGTACTAATGATATTCACTAATATCGTATTAGTTAAGATATTACCTAATACGATATTATTGAATATATTGTATTAGTTAATATCTCTCAATTTTCATCACCTAAAGTCAAATTGATTTGTATATGTAAGCAATGGTTGTCAAAACTGAATTAGGATTTCTGTATTCATACGTTGAAGTGCAATTAGCAGACACACTGTATGATCAATTAATGACACTATTGGAGAACCAGTGGTCAAGATTTGGTGTAATACTTTGTGTTTGCAGAGCCTTCGGAGCCCTGAGTTGACCGTAATGGTGTGGTTTTTCTGCAGAAGGGTATGTAATCGTGGATCTGTGGATGATGCAATCAAATTGCTTAGTTTTGGCAGAAATGGAAATTTTTCATAAGGATAGTATTTGAAAAGTCAACAACTAGTCCGGTAGACACTCTGTTTCTAAAATGGGCCTAGAGACATTTGCACTAATGAAGTCCCACGAAACCCCACGACAGAATTCTAGGTGAATTGTAATCTTTCTTGCGTAGATGTTGATGGTCGACTGGTTTGCCATCGGAGATCAAAAACCAACAGAAACGATTTTGTTTTATTTTAGTTGAAATGCCTGCACCTTTATCCATAAGGTAATTCTGTTTAGTAATAAATAACAAGATGACTGTATGACAGACTAGGTTGTAAAAACGGCTAGCGCTTACGCGGCTTGCATTAGACAACCAGTTTGGATGCATTTTCCCAACCTTCGCTGGACAGCGAGGTTCACCAAGTGACCACTCCGCTAAATTACAACACCTGACTCGATGTAACAGTACCAGCCACCTGTGCTAGCTCTTGAAAGTTGCAGAAACATAGAATGTTAGGGTGTTTTTATTTACAGACAATATAACAACTGAAGGTGTGAGCCGACTCCTGTGTCCGTCTTTGATCCGTTCGTGTAAATCCAGGCGTCATAGTCACTGATGACCCATAAACCTCTAGTCTAGTCTTGTAGGTATCCTGTCCTGGAAGCAATATCCCAAATCCTCAGCAACTAGTCCATACTGTGTCCGATATTCCGGAAGAATCCCACTAATTTAAACGATATCACATGTCTGAGCTTTAAGAACGTATTGCCGCTGAGCTTGCGCTTCTAAGGATGAACCGATCAAGAGGCTCAAGCAGTATTTCTAACCCGGCTATTCATGTGGTTTGACATGGTGATATGTCGCGTTTTCCGACCCTCTGAAGTAAACACTGACTTAGTTGCAGCCTTGTAGTTGTTCGGAAGAGTATACTTGGCTATTTTGGATCCACATTTTCGGTGGTAAACCCCGATTTTTAAGATTTGTTTCCTGCTTTTGTAATTGCGAGCGGAGGTTTGTGCGGAACCTAGATGCAACCGGATCTGCAATGCCATCTAACCAGCTGATTGGTTTTTTTTTTTTTTTTTTTTTTAGCTCTGCCATCTCTAACTGCAGTGCAGAAACAGCGATTTCATTTTTTTGGGGTTAATTGCAAACCTCTACAATTTCGTCAGCGGTCTCCACACAAGCCTATCTAGGATAGCTTCCAGTGAATAAAATAAAATAGTTTTTTAGTGCTTCGGAAATTGCTCCGGTTAGAGGATCCCCAGCAGGTCCTTGTCAACAGTATAATCACCCAAGTGCTTCGTTTCATGAAGCTATTGTGAAGGATGCCGGTAACCTAAGCGGAGGTTTCCCAATATGTTTTTCAGTTTCATTGAATTAATGGCAGATATATGTGAACGCAAGGAGATAGGATGACTGAGTGGTGAAAGGTGTTTCCAGTCTTATATTTTTACAACAGCATATTGAGAAATAAAATGCCTTGCATTTCTTCATTACTCATATTCGGTGTCTTTCAGATGTCGGCAAGGTCCTTGTTTTTGCAGCAGTTTTGTCAGAAGATTCGACCTACAAGGTGATGTTAATGCGACCACAAAGATCTGTTTTCCTCCGCAAAATCGAAAAGCTCTTGTCACGGTCGCTCGTGGTTCACAAGTATTAACAGGGAAGAAAAAAAAAGAACCTCCACCGACCTACGGATGCTAGGTCGATGGAGGTTAAGTCGCAATCACCGAGGAATTAGCTCCCTTAAGTCTTTTGTATCTTTTACATTAAGTAAGTCATGCCGTGTGTATGCATTAAGCATAAGCGATAGGGCAGTAGCTTAGGACGCGAAATTTGCACGCAGCTAAGCGACGGAACAACGAAAACCCAAAGACACCCGAGATTACTGAAGGCAAATCAATAGTAATGCTTTAAATGAATTTAATCGCGAGCGAACTAAGATTGGAATAGGGGCTCAGTGATAGTTACCTATCTAAAGCGACAATTTAATTTCGACGCACGAACATGCGGGGCATCGCAAAATTTTTGCTGCTCGAGCCGGTGGCCCCTGACCTGGGCCAACATCTGACCCAGATGTGACTAGCAGCGAATGCACTATGCAAACTAGGGCAAGATACGAGCGACCGGGTAAATGACTCAGAAAATCAGTTCGAGAGACACTCAGATCAAATGGGATGATTGATCGGCGGCGAACCAATCGAAAAAAATACCGCGAACAGTCGAGGAAAGCGCACTCACTACCGTCGGCAGAATTGCGGAATGAACGTCGTACGCGCAACACTTCGGAGCGATTCACACAAAATAACAGGTGGATTACTTACCCAATAGATAACTTTTCCAGAACGACTCAGCTAATTTGGGAACAGCATAATTTCACTTCACAACAACTTCAACCAATTTCACATGTCATCAGTCAAATTGAAGTATGACAATTCGAAATGTCACCGATTGGAATGTCCCAGATAACGGATGATCGAGCAGGGGAAATTGAGTTGTCCCAAATGGGTGGAATGCGAGGTGAAAAAGAGAACTCGACGCGCGTGGAGCAGTGACGGGGTGAATAAACTAAGCGGTTCAGGGAAGTCCCGATAATTTTAAATATTGCGCTACGTCGAGGGAAGAGTGAAAGCCTTTCTTTCTTTTCGAATGGAACCAGGTACGGTAGCAGACGTGTGCGGTACGCTTTGAAAAATTACACTGAAAGAAAAACTCTTGGTTGGTTCAAATATTTTTAATAGTATTGCAACGATTCATTCAAAATCGTTAAACGAACTACGGAAAATAGTTATTTTTATTATGTTAATATAGTTAATTTAACGATATAAATGTAGTTGGTTCTGGTTCATGAAATCAACTGTTTTAATTGTTTCATAACCACGAAAATTAGTTGATAAATAGAAAAATATTCATCAATTCACTCAAAACTTCAACGTTTCGAATTATCAACAGTTTTTATGGTACTTAAACTACTTCGCAATAGTTGATTTCAACAAACGTAATTCAGTGAGCAACGTCTTTGGAATCATTCTACGCAAAGTAGAATGGTTTCAACATATGGACGTTTTTCATGCTCCGAATGAAATTGTTTATCAACCACGCGTCATGGTGCATAAAAGTAATCAACCATTTTCTTATGGTTGTTTTAACTATAGCCCTAGTTGATGCAAAAACAACTAAGGAAAACTGTTGATTTTCCATACTCCTCATACTCATACTCCTATTCTATCATAGAAGTTTCATATACTACATGGCAAAATTGTGTTCGGTTTGCTGTTCGATATAATTCATATTCATGTTATGCTGTGAAGCCTTTATATTACGTTGCATGACGCTTTATAAGTTAATCACATGACAATGTCTTCCACTGTGGCAAACGCAGTGGACTGCGGCAATATATCCATTTTTTTTTTGTATTTTGTATTGCTAAATCCTGTTGTACGAGGATTAGGTTGGCTTGTCACAATACAAATCAGCCATTGCTTGTCTATTAGACCATTCAACCTAGTAGTGATGCCAACCTATGGTAGGTATCACCGCTAGCGATGCGGCAAAATTAGAAATTTGGTAAATTCTGCCGCAGCGGCAAATTCGGCCGCAGCCATTGTGCGCGTTACCATACAAATGCTAAATTCAACAAACACAATTCCATACTGCATACTATGCACACTGCGTACTATATATATTGTTGGAATACCATTGTTTGTGGTTGCTTATTTTTTTGCGCCACGTACATTGTTTAACAACCACGCATCATGGTGCATAAAAGTAATCAACTATTTTTTTATGGTTGTTTTAACTATAGCCCGTAGTTGACGCAAAAACAACTAAGGAAAATTGTTGATTTTACCAAGATTTTTCTTTCAGTGTAATTGGAGGTTTTCTTTTGTTGAATTGCATGTCGATTGGAGTCAGACTGTGAGGACATTTATTCCTTCTGGAAGGAGGCGAAAAGTTTGAGGAGAAATAATTCGAAGGTGCGTTAGCGACGTCGTGGTGTAATTTCTTGGGTGTAACTCGTAAAGAAAAGGAAAGTTCCGATCAGCAGAAGAAAAGGAGATTTTCGACCAACAGGAGGAAGTTGGCTAGTGGTACGAGTGTCAGCGAGGGAGAAAAATTATTTCGATTGTCGGCGTCGAGACATCCGGGCCCCAGCGAGGGATTCTTGTAGCCAGGTTCATTTATTCTTATATTTATTTTTGAATTTTGTTTTTTTCTCCTAGTGTTAAGTAAGTTTAGTGCATAATTATACCGCGGCCGCATAGGATTAGTATCGGGTTTTGTGTGTAAAATTCTTTTGGAATCGATAGTGGAAAAAAATATATGTAATCGTCAATCGTGTAACAATGGAAAAGCGTTCGTAAATATCATTTTTACACTGAAAGAAAAATCTTGGTAAAATCAACAATTTTCCTTAGTTGTTTTTGCGTCAACTACGGGCTATAGTTAAAACAACCATAAAAAAAATAGTTGATTACTTTTATGCACCATGACGCGTGGTTGATAAACAACGTCTGTGGTGCAAAAAAAGTAAGCAACCACAAACAATGGTATTCCAACCATATACATATTACGAAATATAGGCAAAGGAGGCGTGAATGCCGCAGTTGAATTTGGTGAATCACAATGCAGCGACAATGTTGCTGTCAATGCAACCAAAGCACCAACCAAATTCATTTTTTTTTTTTTTGTATTGCTAAATCCTGTTTTACGAGGATTAGGTTGGCTTATCACAATACACATCAGCCATCGCTTGTCTATTCCACCAGACCATTCAACCTAATTCAAACAGATTTAATTCAACCTAGTGGTGATGCCAACCTATGGTAGGTATCACCGCTAGCGGTGCGGCAAAATTAGAAATTTGGCAAATTCTGCCGCTGCCGCAAATTCGGCCGCAGCCATTGTGTGCGTTACCATACAAAACAGTGCATTCTAATTTTCTGACTGCGCTTTGCCGCAGCCCACTGCTTTGCCACAGCGGAAAACGCTGTATAGCGAACAAAATAGCGTCATACAACGTAATATAAAGGCTTCACAGCATAACATGAATATGAATTATATCGAACAGCAAACCGAACACAATTTTGCCATGTATCATATGAAACTTCTATGATAGAATAGGAGCATGAGTATGAGGAGTATGAAAAATCAACAGTTTTCCTTAGTTGTTTTTGCATCAACTAGGGCTAAAGTTAAAACAACTATAAGAAAATTGTTGATTACTTTTATGCACCATGACGAGTGGTTGATAAACAAAAAAAATTTCATTCGGAGCATGAAAAGCGTCCAAATGTTGAAACCATTCTACTTTGCGTAGAATAATTCCAAAGACGTTGCTCACTGAATTACGTTTGTTGAAATGAACTATTGCAAAGTAGTTTAAGTACCATAAAAACTGTTGATAATTCGAAACGTTGAAGTTTGAACTATTTTTCGTGGTTATGAAACAATTTGAACAGTTGATTTCATGAACCTTGCGATATTTTTTGTATAACCAGAGCCAACTACTTTTATATCGTTAAATTAACTATATTAACATAGTAAAAATAACTATTTTCCGTAGTTCGTTTAACGATTTTGAATGAATCGTTGCAATACTATTAAAAATAGTTGAACCAACCAAGAGTTTTTCTTTCAGTGTACTTAAAGAATTAATTCCGGCGGTGATAATTTGAAGGTGTATGCACGTCGTTCATTTCTCGCTTTAGAGCGGTGGTGCCTTTAGTGGTTTCGGGTTGAACAAAGCGAGTGGCGCTCAAACCCACCCCTTTCTCCGTGAGCAGAGGCGCCCGAAACTACTGCCCTAACGTCCCGGTCGGGCATATAGGGTTAGAAGACGGTCGTGGCACAATTAGTGTAACACTCTATGAACAGGAAACGTTGATACGCTATTGGTCTGGCGGGATACCTTCCTTGTCTTCACTTTTAACGGTGACGTTCTCACAATCAGCATACTCCAAGATCTTCTGCTCACCTAAGGTTGTTTTGGTAGAATTTCCTGTTGCATTAAGTAACACACATTCACCATCTTCTGGTTTTTCCCATATTTTGATAGAAGCTTCTATAACGTACGTCACCATTCTTAAATAAATACCTGTAATATCTGTCCCAAATCAATTCTGGCGAATTAAAGTTTTCCAAGAGTCAAAGTTCAATATCTACTTTTACTTATTTACAACAAAAAGCTCATCAAAGTAACATTATCTTGTTTGTAGAATTTTATCGAATTTTATCTTCAATTTTCTTTGAGTATAAAGTTATTACGAAAGGCAGAAACACAGTAAACACTAGTAGGTTTGTGTCTTGAGATTGTACCTTTTTGTTTTTGCACAGTTCTTAACCTTCGCACTTTCCCCTATAACTAGGCTAGGTATATGAAAGCTAGAAACTCAAAATTTGCAGGCCGTGTAACGCTAGTGTAAAGAACACTCAAAAAAATTTTGGTTTAATTTTACCCTTATAATAGTAGGAAACTGGTTTCCTACTATTAAAGATGTAAATTTACAAAAGTGCGTAAAAAGAATATTTTACGTCTTAAGTGGTTAAATTTTTTTACGACCAAATCGTGTAATTTTACCCTAAAAAATGATGCATTTTTATGGCTTTGGCGCAAAGGTGAATAGCAAACTAGTAAATTTACACTCTTTTTGCTTCAATTTACAAAAAGCTGTGTATTATTCAGCTGATATGACGTAAAAGCAAAAAATGCACATCGAATGTGTCAAAAAATTTGTGATTCGTTATTTTAAACGAAAAAATGAATATATTTCCTATTATCAAAGTATTAATTATAGACCCACTTTTTAGAGTGAAAATAATAACACGCAATCGAAAGCGATGTGAATCGATCAATAAAAACCGGCCATTTGCAACATTATTATTAGTAATGTTGATATTGAATACGCAAACAATTATTCTGGGTGTTTAAGAGTATGACAAAATCTTACGCCTCATAATTGCGAAACCGTTTTATAAATGCTTCTTTCTTAAAACTCATTCCATTCCTTCAATTTAACGAGGTTATTCTTTTATATATGACTTAAAAATTTGGTTATATTTAACATTTTTTTTTTAATTTTAATTGTCCTGAAGAAATAAAAAATAATATTACATAACCAGTGGAAAATCCCATTTGAAAGTTGTGCTTTGCAGCTGTTAATGAGACGATTGTCAAAGCTGCGATTTGATTCATAAATTTTACGATTATTTTTCAGATGGACGAAGAATTCTAAATATTTGCAGATATTTTTCTCATAATATTGGAACGATTCGTTGAAGAGACTTAAAATCGTCAGTGTGTTAATTTATCTATTTTGCATTTTTCATTAAATTGACAAATAAATGACGGTTCGTCAATAAACACTGATGCTAATGAATAGTGCATATGAGTTGCATCTTATACATGAATATGCATATTATCAACAAGGATCTTTATTATCATATTTTTAGTCTCAGGAAAAAGAACCTTCTTATCCAAGATAAACTCACGTTTTAATAAGATTTGAAAGTACATCATAAATTTTCAACGAAGTCCGCAAAGTTTCTTTACGTTGCATTTTTCAAACTGAAATTTGGATTGTTAGTATTTGATTGGCTACTATACTAAGGTACAATGAAATATGATGCAAACATTTCTCAAAAAAAAAAAAATTATGTGGCAGCTCACGAACAATTCTAAAGATTTAGAGTGCATAGAGAAAGTGATTGTAACTACTGCTGTAAAATATTTCTTCACGTTTCTTATTTCTTTCCTTTCTATTGTTACGGCAGCGAGGTGGATGAAGCAAAAAATTAATTAATCCAATGGCATTTCTAAGAAAGAGTTTCCTTATTTTCAAAACAACTTTTCTTGAAGACATTACTTTTAACAACCAGTAATCACGCGACTGACTGACTTCTCAGCAATCGAATAGTCTTGAGTAGCCAGACGAACAATAGCTGTCTACGATACGAGTATGATTAAATCCCATTAAATACCGACTAGACAACAAGCGTATATGTCATTATTAGGTTTGATGACAGCATGGCTTTATTGCTATCGCCATTCACCTTCTCGCATGATCACATAATCATTTCCACCTCACATAAATTATTACATTCCTTTCGAAGCTTTACCGACAAAAAGTCACTCCCACATTTTTCCGGCAAAAGGGCGAATCACACCATAATTTTTTTTACAAATTTCGAGGTGGCGAGTGCCTTTATGCACTGGATTTAATTTTAATCAAGTAATGCATACTTCTGACCGAAATCTATTCCGGTCCGAGGCAACTCGCTCCCATAAAGGAGCTGTTTTGTTCGTTTACATTGCTCAACCCCTTCTGCATGGCGAAACGGTAGACGAAGACTGCTATTACATCCTATTTGGAGCGACATACAATACTACTTTCCGCGAAGCTTGAGAAAAAATCTCATCCGCCCAGAGTGCGGCCTTTTATTGTTTTTTATATCCTGCCCAGGGAAATTTATGCTCGTTTCCCTATCACACCCTCGAGTCCGTTTGCAGAATGTTGGCCGCTGAATCTCGAGCTTCTCAATAGGACAAAGCAGTGCAAAATAGTGCACAGGATTGTAATGCATGCAAACGAAGCTAGAAACAGAGCATAGACAAGAGCATTCGGTTTAGAACTGAAATACACGGATAATGGAGTGTTGCAGCACCTGGCAGCGCAGCTACATAAGTTGATTATGTTTGAATATGGTATGGTGCATTGTTTCTCATAGTTCTGGTATTTGCTCATACTCGAGCATGAATAACTAATGCAGTAGATCGGAATGTGGTTCAGCATGTCGACAAAGCTTTCACATTGTCCATTTCGCCCTACATTCAACTACAGGATACATATTCTGCTCAGACTGATTGCGAGTTAGTGTGTGGCGCAACAAGTACGGTACCTTAGTGGTGTTTTATTGAGATGAAATTGTCATTGTTCTCGCAATGCCCACACGAAGTATCCTTTATATCACTTACTGGAGCAATAAACAGGTTTTTACTTAGTTCAGGATTGTAGTTCCTTGGAAACAATAGTTTTGATTAGAGTGTTATGCAATTATGTGCTTTCGTGATATGTCGGGCTACTTTTGAAACACAAAGGATCCTCCAATTCTGCTGCTATGTTCAATAAGAAAGAGAGTTGAAGACTGTTTAACGGTGTTATTTAGAAAATTGTATAAACATCGATTTGTATGTTTTTCCTTTGAAATTATTTGTGTGCGATACATGAATACTAATCAATAAACATTGAATATAAGGACATAACAATTTTGTATTTAAATCACTGTTTCTCGTTTCCGATCGAGTTGAATTTTTTTAGGATACATTGGTGTATATATGGGATAGATCCAGATTTTACCTAATGTTAATTATTGTTAAACCTTTGAAGCCTGATATTTGAAGTGTCCTTATAGTTCTATCAACAAATAAATTTACAACCAATGAAATTCGAACGCCTTTCAAACTTGTAAACGGTGTTTTGGAAAATGCTTAACCATAGGTGTGCCCTAGGTGCCCACTAGGAGTGGTGAAAAATTAGATTCAATGAGTACATCGGTGTACTTATGGTAATATGAGCGAAATCGAATTCCATAATCAAAAGTAACATACATTTGAAATACATATGTCAATTATATCGCAATTATATATCAATGGTATCTAAATCTTTGTTTTAATAAAACTGTTCAATGTACATAACATCAATACGCTTCAACATAGCTTCAATATCCGAGCCATCTATAACAGGGGTGGGCAAACCTAATACTGGTATGATCGATATAAATTTTTACTAATTTTCGAAGAAAATATATATATATATATATATATATATATATATATATATATATATATATATATATATATATATATACATATATATACATATATATATATATATATACATATATATACATATATATATATATATATATATATATATATATATATATATATATATATTTTGCTGATATATATATATATATATATATATATATATATATATATATATATATATATATATATATATATATATACATTTATATATCAGCAAAATGGTTAAGGGAGATAATCTCTGGAGTGGCCGAACCGATTGAGCTGAAATTTTCGGAGAACATAGATGTATATAACAGGTAGGCCCATGACAGATATCTTAAACCTTTTGGCGGCGGCGGGCATTTTAGTGAATTTTCCGGTACTCCTATATTTCCAAGCAGTGTAAATTTTTGTTAAAAAAAAAAGTACTAAGAATGAAAACCTATTATGTTTTAAGCTTGCCTATGATAAAGAAGTGGAAATTTCGAGCTTTGTGTAGGCGCTGAGTGCCTAAAAGTAGGCAAGGTTTTTTTTTCAAATTTCGATTTGTCATAGCTTCTAAGAAAAACAATGGATCATCCTGAAATTTTCAGAACGTATTGATGTAGACTAGAATTTAACACACATTAACAAGACTGTGCAGGCAACCCTGTAGCTACAGCAGGCTCCTGAAAAAAAATCCTTCAAATCATCGACCTCCCTGAAAATTTTTTGATTTTTGAAAATGAATTCAAATTATTGATAAATTTTGACTTGTGTCCACCAAGTCAAATGAAAATTTCCAAAATTCCGCGGTGAACGAGAACGGCAACCCGTGATCAAATTACCTCTATTTTCAGCACTCAAAATTTCTGTTCACGAGAACTGACGATCGGATAATGCGATCAATGTGAAATTTAAAGGACATGTTGGTATTAACTAGGACCAGGTTTGATAGAAATGATTTTGAAATGCGGCCAACACTGTGGCAGTGGTGCCGTTTGGAAAAATCACTGGGAACAAAAACCGGTTTTTGGCCTATAGCTTCCGAGCCACCAGATTTTCACAAAATTCACGCAGTAGGTGAACCTTACTTTAAGATAAATCTCATATTTGGTTGAAAAATTAGGTATAGTATAGGGTCACCAGGTATGGCAATTTTTGTCTCCTAAATATTGTAAATTTGCTCAGGAAAATAAAGATTTTTCCCCTATAACTTCCGATGCAGTAACCAAATCAAAACGAAATGCATGTAATAAGTGGATCTTGCTGCATATCTAATATTGCAGGAATTTCGTTGAAAAATCGTGAAAAGGTTGCCAGCTATGATGAATTTCGTAATTTATTGATATTTCTTTATCGAGCGATGTTGTCATAAAATTTCCAAATGGGAATGATCCTGCAATGACAATTAACAAAAAAATATTCACGTTTCAAAAATTTAAAATGTTTGGCCGGTGTTTACCCTAATATTATATTCATTCCTATTACTTCCAGCGCAGTCATTCAATCGAAACGAAATTCAAAGGGTGGGTTTAACTCAACGTTAAGCAGCTATGCTAACACATGATTGCCAGCACCAGACAATTTCGTAAATATTGCACCAACAAATGCTTCCATTTTGTTTTCATAAGCAAAGCATTTACAATAAAATAAGCAACCGATATACAGTGGCTCACAGCTTATTTCAGCCAGCACGTAAAAAAAACTTTAACTTCGTATAAAAACTAAACTAAAGAAGATATCAACATTATTTAAAGGCAGGTTATTAGTCTTATGTTTAAAATAATCAAATAAGACTTCTTTTATTTATTTTTATTTGTTTAGCATTCTAAAACAACGAAAAACGAAAAACGCAACAAACAACAATGCCACAGCTTATTTCAACCAAATACTTTGTGGGTGTGCAATTATCCGTTATCTTGCAATGCAGCAATTATTTCTTTGTCTATGCTTTAGTCATTATATTTGTAATGTGGTCAAGTTCAGTTTTGCTGAATTTTTTGAAAAGATCGTGCAGAAAAATTAGTTTTTCGAAATGGGACCACGTACGACAATTGATCAGCGAGAACTTGTTCTCAGTAATTTAAAAGTGGCCATTCGCGCAGGAAAATTGGTGAGATGGTTGGACTAAGTGATTCTACAGTGCATAGCATCATATACCGATTTGTCCACGAAAATAGAACACTCGATAAAGGGAGAAATGCCCCCAACAAAATTTTCAATCAAACGGACGAGCGCTTTATTGTTCGTAAAATCCGGGAAAACCCAAGGCTATCGGCTCCGAAAACTGTAAGCGAAGTGGAAGCTGAGTTAGGCAAGTCCTGCCATCCGGAAACTATTCGTTGTGTGCTGCGAGATCATGAATTCAATGGTAGAATAGCGCCTAAGAATCCATTTATAAGTGCCAAAAATCAGAAGTGCCGTTTAAAATTTGCCAAGGAACATTTGCATAAGGATTTTGGATTTTGGAATACCGTGATATTCGCTGATGAGTCGAAATTTAATATTTTTGGCTCTGATGGAGCCTCATATGTTTGGCGTAAGCCAAATACAGAATTGCAAAACAAAAATTTGAAAGCTACAGTCGAACACGGAGGTGGCAGCGTTATGGTTTGGGCCTGTATGTCCGCAGCGGGAGTTGGAAACTTGCAATTTATTGAGACTACAATGGATAGGTCTCATTATCAATTTGGTTGAAAGTTCGGAGAAACTGGGCATTCGCGATGGCTTCAGATTTTATCAAGATAATGACCCGAAGCATAAGTTGGGTATTGTACAGACATGGCTGGTTTGGAATTGTCCGCATGTTATGCAACCACCGGCACAGTCGCCCTATATTAACGTCATCGAAAATTTGTGGGCCATTTTGGATACAAACATACGAAAATGGAATATATCCAACAAAAGCGATCTCAAAACTGCATTTATTGAGGAATGGGCCAACATTACCCCACAAGTGACACAAAAGCTGGTCGATTCAATGCCTAAGAGGCTAAAAATGGTTGTTGATCAGAAGGATGGTCATACTAAATATTAAAATATTTGTTTGTGCCTTGCAACTTAATTTAAACATTAATTCTGATACTTGGTTGGAATAAGCTGTGACATTGTTTTTAGTTACTTTTTTCGGCATTAATTAAATATAAAAAAAATAAAAATAATAATAAACTGAATAAATGATAATTGTGAACACTAGTCTAATAATCTACGTTTAAATAATATTGATAACTTATTTCGTTTAGTTTTTATAGGAAGTTAAAGTTTTTTTTACGTGCTGGTTAAAATAAGCAGTAATTTTCCTAGTTTTGGAAATTTTTTGGATGGCAACCCCAGACATAGTTTAATCGCTGAAACTTTCGATGATATCCTTGGATGAATACGAAATTCAATGGATAGGTTGATTAAGCACGAGTATGTTATGGTAGACTTATTGCTGCTGTGTTGGACAAATGTTGCCAGCACTGAACATTTTCATCATTTGTGTTGTAGGAATAGCTGTCAGAAAATGATATTTGTTCCTTTGAGTAAGAAATGGTTGACATACTACAAAGAAGGGTATAACGTCTTCACACATTTTTAAATCCCCCAAAGATAACTTCTTCGAAAATTAGTTTTCTAACGGTTCTGATGCGCTAGACTTTTTTTTTAATTAAATACATTTCATAGCAATTACATTAAATCAGATATATTTTACAGTTCAATTTTCAGTTTAAATCACTGAATTCGCTTTCGGTTACACATCGATACCGAAGACACACAAATAAATAGACATACAAAAAGATTTTCAGTTCGGTAGCCAAATGACACGTCAAAATTGATTTCTTACGACCCATTTCAACTCACTTTCGTCCAACTTGCCCTAGTGCATAATGAGCATTTCACATGCGGTATAAAACATAAAATTGCTCCGTATAAAATTCACTATAGCACTGAAGGCCATAACGTATCCACGTTCGCTCTTAGGATGTTAAAACTGCTGCTACTTACTAACACTGGACATGTTTACGCTCCGAAAGCTTGTAAAACGTAGATACTTTTACTACCAGCCGCAGGCTTCAGGACGAAGGATAGTACTGGCCGTCTGCATCTCTGCTGGTACTTTAATGAGCTATGCAGACATGCCGATGATGATTTCAACACCAAACGCAACATGTAACAATGTACGATGCATCCGCAAACAATGTGATGATTTTGCTGGCAGCAACTTTGCAAAACTTCATCGTTGGTATCCTCAGTGTAGTTTGATGTACTTTTTAGTGCTGTAATGTGGAAGCCTGTCGGAATAATGGTCACTTTTAATTTGGAACAAAAGCAATTTGAGTACATGCTCGTATCGTTGACTGATGCAAGGAACAAAAAGTCCGTAATCAAGTTTAAAGTCGTGGAAAGTTGATCCATTAACAAATGATGGAAAAGTTATCAATGAATGGTTTACTTCGACCCGTAATGAAACTGTAGAATTGATTTTGAATATAAAGACCGTCACACGTCGATAACATAGCTTGTAACGGATGGTGCGAGCTCGACTTTTTTGATTAATTGGTCATGCTGATGATGAGTGCACTGAACGCATCATATACGAAGTTCAGAACTTGAAAGTCAAAGAAAAGTTTCAGTTTGTTTCAGCTTTGAAGTGCTGAGAGTTCACATAGTAACCTGTTACTTATAATAAATTTAAAGAAGATAATTGGCTAATTCGCAAATAGTGAGACAAAGAAAACTATTCTCTTCTATTATTTCTGTTTGGTTCTTTCAATGAGAACGGAGAATCGACATCTTTTTATTTTAATTGGTAAAGCAATTTGATAAATGATTTATAATAGTGGAACAAATATTTTAATTTGGCGTCAACGGCTAATTCACGTAGCTTTACCATAGGCAGTTGGGGGGTGCAGAACAGCTAAATTTTTAGTAGAAAATGTTCGAAAAGTTTCAAACGATCGTTTGGACTTGATACTCATTGTTTAAAGGACACCAATTAGAAAAGGTGGACCAATATAGTCGACGCGCAATGGCCCTTGAAGAATATGTGGTGTTCCTTGATTATTTAATCTAACCAACAGAACAGTTAACACGCCAGCAAACTAATCTCCGGAAATTTTTAGGAAAGCAACAAAAGAGTGATATTGTGATTAGTAATGTATTTTGATGCTAATATCTATATAACATTAGATATCATCTAACATATTGGCAAAATAGACTGATATGAATTAATAAAGACAAAGTAACACACAAGGGGAGAGAAAAAGAATAAAGGGGAATTTCACATTTTGTATACTATCAGGACTACTAGTGCTATAATAATCATCAGACATAGGTGTTTCGACTTCAAGAGAGTTTGTCATAAGGAGGTCAGAAGAAGTAAGCATGATTAGATTACAGCCATTGGATAAGAGTATGAGCCTGTAAGCGAGGAAGAAAAGAAATTTCACATATTTTAATTGAGTTTCAAGTTGACTTAGCTATATAAGAGTTGAAGTGAAGTATGGCACTTATCACTCTAGACTCGTCTACATTAATTGTGAATGAAAAATCTGGCAACATTAAAACCCAGATTTAAAACAGGTTACAATGTGATAACTGATCTTTATAATACTTTTATGACGCAAAGAAACCCTAAAAACTTTGAATATTATTTAAAAGAACTATAGGCTTTTCTCAAAGTTAATTTACAAAGCAATGTAACAGGATTGTTAAATTGGGAACAGATCAGAGGAACATACCTGAACAAATGAGTATTCACAAACAAATGAAACGTTGCACCAACCTCTTTTACAGTCTGGTCACACAATAAAAAAAAATGACTTACTTATGTATTTGGACTCAACTGCGATTGTCAGCTTCAAATAATTGAAACGAAGATTACTTGCGAAGATCAGGTAAATGCAATTAATGAGAATAAGAGAGAGATGCTAGAACCTTTGAATGAGAATGAGTTTAAGGAAGAACCAGAAGGTTAGGCTTTCCTGGCTGGCACTAGGTCACCTATAAAACTATTGGAAGATCTGAAGTTCAAAGGGCCAGTAAAAGGAGAGGTTGCATAACCATGTGCGAGAGGTCTACCAGCCACAGCTAACCGAAGTTATGTTGTCTGGTTTCCCCCCAGTAATGATACTGATTAGCTGCTTGCAGCCAGTTCGAGTTATCGCAAGCGAGAATCTAGTAGCCGCGAGGTTGTATATCCTCCATACGACATTGGATATCATTCAGGTTCGAGTTACTTATAGTGTGCACACCTCAGCCGGCGTTATAAGGATTGCGATCAAGTACTGAGCCGTTTGGACAGGAATGGGGATGTCGGTAGAGCTAGCTAAGGTTGCAACAAACCCATTCAGTAGATTTTGACTCTTTCGTTGGTACAAAGTATGTTGGGGACTTGCATTCAGTCGAGTACGCACTTCGATTTGTGTGTGTGAGACATCTGTGATTTTACTGCTCTTTGACTATTTCGGTCTTAGCATCTTTGACTATTTTAGTTTTTAGCATCTTTGATGTATATTTGTTGTGTGGACAAAGACCTACTCCTGGAAAATAATGGACTGATTAGGAACCCTGAAGCATCTAAATCGCTGTCTCCAGAGTATACTGTAGCTCCTACTCCTGTAGCTGATTCGCATCCACCAGATGCACAGGGCTGTTGTGTTCCATAATTGATTCCGCTCCCACCCATCATCTTCAATTGTAGCAAAGAGCGACAAGCAAGTACACGGTTGAAAAATATGGTGTTATTTTGATAAAAAAATATATACATAGAAATCCAGCTAAAAAAAATATCAAATAGATAAATGCAAACAATATCAAACACAAACTTTTAAGTTATAGTTTTTATAAACAGTTTATATCAATGTTTTCGATAAAGCTAAATATAAACATGATATAAAATGATTATAAATTTGTTTACTATGGCAAATATCATATTGATATAAAATTTACTATGCCATTTAATAATGAAATATATCAAATCGATTCACATGTTTTATACATGATGTTTATATCTGGGAAAAGTTTAAATAAGAAAAACTGGGTTAATTTGTAAATGAATATTGAAAAGAAGCATATAATTTACACTGACATAGCAAACATAGCTTTCCAATTATATTTAAGTGTTTGTTTGTTTTCATGTTTGTAAATCCATTTCCAAACATAGCCTGAACGCAGAAATTTCTTCAAAGGTTTTCAGGTAAAAAAGTAAAGTCAATCTTAAGTAACAAAGAATTAAACAGTGCTTAATTTGGCAATTATATTTTATTCAAGATCTCAGTACATTTCTTTTACATACACATATATAGCTAATTTAACAGTATTAAAAATCTTTATAAAATGAAAAAAAAAAATGAAATGGTAAAGTAGTAAGGTACAAGTAACGAGAAGCATTGTTTTTTTCTAAAATATCTATTTTACGGGAAAAGATTTAAGCTTATATTTTATTGTACGTTTTTTAATTCTACGTTATGCTTATTTAATTATTATGTAGTACTTATCCGATTTTTGAGAGTAGGCAGCCTCGTGCGTCGAGTAATTTACTAGATCTTCTTCGTCAATAAATATTGGCTGAATTTGCTGCGCTTCTTGGATTTGGTGCTTTTGATGAAAATCATCAAATTCAAGAAATTTATATTGACGAGTCATAATAGTATATTTATTTTGGCAAGAGTAAATATTCAAAATTTTTAATATATTAACTTCTTCGTCATCAACTTTCATCATGAATAAACCTCTTCGAAAATGGAAAAAATTACTTAAAAATGCTACTTTATAATAATTAATATCATCACCACAATTATCAATTCTCTCAAGAAATGGTTCATGCTCTTTGTATTTTTCAGGCTTGATTAGAGTTTTTTTTCCATGCGAGAACGAACGGTATTTATTAAAATTTTCCCATGTATGTGCAAAATATTTCTGGTGTCTTGACGCGAGCGTTTTCGATAAGTTTATAAAATTTCTAGTGTTCTTGCTAACGTTTTTAAAGTATTGGTGTTTTGATTCGTACCTCAGTGTAGAATAATGACTTAAAGGTCCTATTCTCATTATTATGGAAGGATAGTGAGTGAGCATATGGTGTTTGGGTTTCAATCTAGCTGAAAACTTATTAACGACTACGGACAAATGATTTTCAATCAATTGTTTCAATAAAGGAATATGTTTAGGATCAAACTTTTTTGGAAATATCAAGTTTATTATCCCTGTTATAATTTCCCACTTATTTAATAACGTATCTGAAGATATGATATCACCGAAAATAAATGGAAAGTGGATAATTAGGCAAAACGTTTGAGCGGCTGAATTGCTGTAACTATCAGTTTTCATACAGGACGTTGGAATATCTTTTCGAAATAAGTAACCGTATTCATACGATTTTATCCTATCATTTATTTCATCAAAACTCATAATTTTTTGTTTAACCACGAAATTTAAAAATGTGGATATAGCAAACGGTACAATTCCTTGTAAGAGGTCATGCATAATGTCAACCGTACAATTTGAAAAAATGTCATAATTCTCGAGTTCATTGAACACCGAGCACTCTTTTACACTCTGGTAGTTTATCGTGTGATGAGAAATATGACGAAGAAGGCTTTCGTTTTCTACGAATAAATTTTGAATTTGATTTCTTTCTACGCAGCAAATACGACAAAAAAAACTGTGCACTGAAACTAGCTGGAAATCCCAGGAGTACATTAGCAGCCAAATTATCGTGTGAAATGCCTACTAACGTTCCCTTCAAATTGTTTCCCCTAACACAAACACCATCATTTTCTAAAATACGAAGATCATTAAGAATAGGACTTAGAATCTGATTAAAGCTTGTATTATCATGTTTTAGATCATTTACATTAAACAGTGCTACTAAGTGGATCATGTTTACTTGTGACAAATAGGATGTAGGAATATTTCTGATTGTAAAGTAAATTGCTCCAATTTTATGAACAGTTTTCCGACTCCCAATCGGGTTGGTACATTCAAAATCATCATAATATAATTGAATTTGAATAGCATCTGGATTATTCATAAAAAAACTAGAGTTTTTAAAGACTGATCCACAACAAAAGCCAACTAATTTAGTATTGGAACAGGTATGATCTTTCATCATAAATAAGTCGAAAAAGCTTGAATTTTTAAAAAGTGATTGAATTGTTTTCAGAATTGGTATATACTGAAACGTGTTTTGAATTATAACATGCTGGTAAGATTTACTTCTCCTGCAGTATCTTTTGTCATGCCTAGTGTTAATAAGTATTTCTTTGGGTTTAACAAAATAATCAGAATCATGAGCTAATTTAGTTCTTTTATATTTGGTTTTGTATCGCATCAAAATGTTTTTAATTTCCAAATTAAACCCATCAGCTACTTTATATAATTCGCTGTTGGTCTCCTCATTGTTTAACTTAATTAAATTCATGTATATGTCAGAAACAGATGATATCAAATCATTTGTATGAAAAGAAATTTTGTCTATAGTAGATTCTGGTAGTCCCAATGAGGTTATAGCTTTTGTGAAATTATCAAGCCTCGCCACGATTGATTCCAAATTTTGAGTGGCAATATAAGTTTTATTCAAAACAGTATGATCTCGCTCTTTCACCGTGTTTGGGGTACTTTCATTGTCATTTCCCAAATTTATATTATTATTGCAGGTTAGAATAATTCTAGTTTTAAGATGACATTTTAATGAATGTTTTCTTAAACCGCTGTAAGTATTAAATTCTGAGTTGCACGTTGCATTAGAAACACATTTCAATGTCAAAAACTTCGAATCTAACAGTAAATGTGCAAGCTTTAAATGTTTTGTGATTTTAGAAAAATTCTGATAAGATTTTTTACAAAGAAAACACGTAAAATTATTCATCTTAAAAAAGAATTAAAATGCAATTTGGAAACTATTTGGTTGGAAATTTATCCATGTAACACTACGTTATCTTATATGTATATTGATATAGTGAATATGGGGAGCTTTTTTAAACCAAAACTTAACAGGTATTCACTTGAATAATTTAAATGTGTAGATATTGTCTACGTTAAGATCATTAAGTAAGCAACCTAAGTGACAAATCACGCAAATTGATTTGGTATTTTAGTATAAATTCATATTTTGAGTATTATTTTCTTAAAAATTGTTATGGCTTGTTCAACTATGTGTTAAAAGCAATGTTCTTTCCACAAAATTAGAAATTTGTTAAATTCTCTGCTAGAAATTACTTTTGGTGATAACATTAAGAGAATCAGTTATAATCAGTTATGATTATTATGAAAATTTTAGATGATTTGCTTCTGATATTCAAGGACAGAATGCTTACTAGAGATGCGGAGAAGCTATTAATTAGATTTTTTTTAAATCCTTAATCTCAGTGCAAAATTTCGAAAGGAGATCTTTTATTATGCTTGTCATCCTTCGTGCTGTTATCTTATATAAGAAGCTTTGTATATATAGCCAAAACGATCTAACATTTGAATCGTACTCAATGTTGCAAAGAAAATGTAGCTTAAATACTAAATCCAGGGCGTGCAGAAAATCAAAAGATGACTTCAAGGGTATTATTTGGCTATCAGCCACGATAAAATAATGTTGAATATTACTTTTGTCGTCACCTACTGCAATAATATAAGGAGACCTTCCAGTAGAGCCTTGTAAGTAAGTTTCATTCGTCGATCCTCTCTGAATGTCACATATAATACAAAAGAGAACGATTAAAAAGGGCTATTTGGATTTAAAGTAAATGATAACTTACTCTCTTAAACTGAATAATTCTTTCAACAGCATTTTCGTCAGACAACCTATTTTGCTTTTTTTTACCACAAGGAGCGGGAGGCAAAAGCCGCAGTAGATTCAATATTGAAATTGTTTGACCATTCCAATCTATGCAATAATTATTATTTAATGTAGTTATGTTTTATTTTTGCATTTTGAATGTAGATTTAAGTAAATATTATTTAAACCTTTTTCTCTCTCAGCTTCTGTGTACAGTATCTTCTTTCCCGTTTTTTTTATCACTGTAAATATACAGGACTGATAGCTATCCGCCCATGTTTCACAAAATCGGGTTACACCAAAGCTCAACTCAAAATCATAGGATATCTTCAAAATAAAATATTATATTAAATTTTAGTGTCTCATATAATACCTAAACTTACCAATTCTGGGCATGCAAAGTAGACTCTAGAGATTTCAAAATTATTATTTTGTTTGACAAATTCACGTCGATAGTTCAGTGTTGTCTCTAGCTTAGCTTTGACAATTTCAATTTCTTCTGGCAAGATTGCACTTTTTATAATTTCCACGTCTTTTAACACAGACGAACTAACTTGTTCAGTTACTGTTTTAGCTTCAACACCTCTTATTTCATTTTCAATATCTTTTTTTCGTTTTCTATCATTTTTCAATTTTATTTGCAAAAATCCATTATTGCTTTCATTGTGCAATACGTCCAAGGTAAAACAAGGAAAAATTTTAACACATGAGTTTGCTACGGCTAATTGTTCTTCTTTCTTTGGCTTAAAACCGAATGTTTCCTGCACATAAGAAGTTATTAGTTTTATTACGATTCTTCGTTCTTTTTCTGTCAGAAAGCCCTTATTATTATAAATATTCAAAACGTCAAGACCGAATTTTTTTGTTTTTAAATAAGATTTAAGAGAGTCAGATGTTGCTATTAAATTTGGACCGATTTCTGCATTTGAACGTTTCACAGGCACTGCACAATCATTATCACTCTCACTTTCTACGCTTTTTTTAAAATGAACTTTAAGAATAAAGTCTGGATGGCTATAAAATTGACACAAATACTCCATAAATATGTCCTCTTTTATCTCCACTCCAATTTTGTTTCTAAAACACAAAAAATCGCTAAATAGAAAATTAGTGCCATCTAAAACTGAAAAAACGAAATCTTTATACGACAAGCGATCAACGCCATCCGACGTACACTTTCTAAAACGCACAATTTTTCTAACTTCGGGATATTCAACCGTAAGAAACAGCCCTTCGAAAAACATTTTACTTGATACGGTCAACTATCACAAACTACTATACACAAACTGCGTAATTCGCACCTTCTAAGTACACTCAAAACTAATTCTCTGCATCGTCAAATATTGCACAATCAATGCTGCAGTTTATGCGTGGTACTTTTTTTACACCAAGTTGGTGTCAATTTGATGCTCAATATGTTATAAATATGCGTTTTTCAAACGAAACGAAACGAATTATATGCGTTGAAGCTAATTGATATTACTGATAGATCAAATCAATAAGCAAAAGATATACGTTTTAACAAACGTAATATAAACTTTATAAATATATGGTGTAAAAGTGAAATTGATTTTCAGAGATGCATAAGAAATATATATTTTTCGTATAGAAATGAACTATAAAAGCTAGTTTTATCATAAATATGCGAAATTTGGTATAGATCAATGTTATAAAGCCGCATTTATAGAAAAATAATGGATTTTACCCCAAAATTTTCAACCGTGTAGTCAAAGCAACATGCGAGTGCTTATTCAATGCCGCTGAGGCCAAACATCTTGGCTTGTTGGATCCCGAATCCTTAAGCGTGATAGCAGCTTTTCCATCAACGCTTCTTATAAAGAGGTCAAGCGGGAGAAGGTGAAGCAACATGTTTCACGCCGTGAAAGAGGTTACATGTGATACTGAGATCAAACAACCGCTTAACTGCACTCACTATATCTCCAAAGGTGTTTTTATCCACTAGCGGCCACCAAAACAGACTGCCGTAGCCGACTGCCGTAAAACAGACCAACACTGTGGATCTAGTACACAAGAGCAGGGTTGTGGCAACATGTTTTACCCAGCATCTTCTTGCTCTAATATTAATCGCAATGCACGCCCATTTTACTCTTTTATTCAGGTATACCTTTCAGGTGCGCAACATAGAATATACCTACGTAGAATTTACCTACCTAGAAAAGAAAAAAAATTTAAAATAGCTTTTCTACTAGGAAAAAATAAAAAAGGCAGATCGTAGTGAGCATTCAGCGCGTAGACATTTTGTTTTTTTTTTCAAACAAGTTTTAAAAATCTTCCTATCGAATAAAAAATAAAAATAAAAAATTATGGTAGGCCCACACACTTAATTTCAATTGAACAAATCACAAAATCGAAAAATAGGCGGTTCAGGCGAGAATTCAAAGCAGAACTCTATGGAAAAACGAAATGTATGTGTGGATGTTCCGATACAAATCGGCTTTATTGTTTCCCTTGCATCTTATTCGGACGCACTAACGATGATTTAAGTTGGACGAAAACAGGAGTGGATGATCTGGTTCACCTAGCTCAGAAGATAAAGAAGCATGAGAGCTCATCATCTCATATAAACGCTCAACTAGATTTAAATTTAAGACATACGGCAGCAGTTAGATAGTGCATTTAGGCGGCAAGTAGAGCAAAATAACGAAAAAGTTCGAAAAAATCTATACATATTATCTAAAATTATTGATTGTATTAAATTTTGTGGAGTTTTTGAATTAGCTCTCCGGGGCCATGATGAAACAGATAATTCATCGAATCCTTTGAAGGAACATATTGAGAGCGCAACGGTTTTCAAACGATTTTCAAACATTATCCAAAATAAGCTTTTAGATTGCATGCTAGAAGTTTTGCAAGAAATCATAAAGCAAGAAATTATGACAGCGGATTTTGTTTCGGTGATGGCTGATGAAACAACGGATGTATCATCAATATTTCAAATTTCGGTGGTGTTCAGGTACATACTTCAAGATGGGACTCCGGTGGAATGATTTTGGACATTTGCCAATCCCCTCAATCATGATACTGCTAGTTTGGCTCTAGCAATCGAAATAAATTTGCAGAAAGGGGTAGATAAACCTGACCAATTTATTTCGCAAAGTAACGATGGTGCTTATGTTATGTCTGGAGAACATGGAGGCGTCCAAGCTATCATTAAAGAAAAATACTCATGTGCTCATTAGGCACATTGTTACGATCATCAATTGAATTTGATATTAATTCAAGCAGCTAAACAGAATCAACAACTTCGCGTTTTTTTCAAATATAAGTGATGTTACAAACTTTTTTCCACATTCCACACAAAGAGTTGCAGTCCTAGATGAAATCGTTGGTGCTAGGGTTCCACGTGCTTCATCTACAAGATGGAATTTTAAAAGTAGAACGGTTTGCACCATTTTCGAGAGCCGAGAAGCATTGATTGAATGTATGGAAAAAATAAAGTCAACATCCAAACAAACTTCTACCATAAATCAGGCTTGTGCGATATCTCGAATGCTTCAAGACCCTTTATTTTTGTTCTGGCTTACCGTGTTCAACCGAATAATGCCATATTGTGATATTTTGTATAATCAGTTGCAAAAAACGTGTACAGATTCAGTACAACTTCAGTACAACATTTAACTGATTTGAAGAACTGCATCCAAAAAGAAAGGGATTCTATTGAAACAAACTGAACTTTTAGATGAGCGGTCTTTCATCAAAAGACATAGAAAAAATGAGGATCCTTACATTGAAAAAATTATAGCTGCCAAAGAAATTTGTGATACAATCATTAGTCATGCTTTAGATAGATTCAGATTCGCAAATCATCTAATTGCTTCCAATATGTTCATTGGTAAAATTTTTTCGAAATTTGCAAAAGACTTTCCTACTGGCTCTCTCCAAATCGCAGCTGCTGCATTATATATAGAAGACCAGACTTTCGAAATATGTCAGGCGCTGTTTATCCTCTAAAGTTTATTATTGAAAATGATCTTCAAACTATTTTCTCTGCTACTCCCCAAATTCCCAAACTTACACGACAGTACCAATGTCAACAGCAGAAGCAGAAAGATCATTTTCCACCCAAAAAAGAATAAACACTTTTTTAAGGTCAACAATGAGTCAAGACAGATTAACAGCTTTAGTCATGCTCTCGATAGAAAAAAATATGTTAAGGGAAACACCAAATTTTAACGATCTAGTAATTGATAAGTTTGCGTCCAAAAAAAGGAGACAAATCGACTTCACATTTAAGTACTGCAGCTGAACTACTTGCTGGTTTTGTTTTTTTTTTTTGTTACTAGAGAAATCCTTTTATTATAAAATACTTGTAATTCATAATGTTTTAATTTGTGATGATAAAAACGTAGTTCTATAGTTTTATCATATACCTAATTAAATCTCATGCTCATGTTGTTTAATTTAATAAACTCTGAACCCTTCAGGCCAATGGCCACGAGCCACCACTGCATAAGATATTTTGTATTTTTTATAGAGAGCATACTCGATGAGATGGCTGAAAGTTTGACGGAACCTACACGAGAATATGCTTGTAATGCCATCGGCAAAGGACACAACCTCTAGTTCTTTGCTCGCCAACCAGTTTTAAAATTGTGTTGTCACTTGATTCCACAAGAGAGGAAATAGAAGGATATGGAGACCGTGCTTGTCCTAAGAAGCATTAGTCTTATCGGAAAGCCAAACAGTTCTCAAGATTAACAATCGCAATCAAATAAACTCATCTATATTCTAAGACACGAGAGAGGCCCTAAATGAAACAAGAGCACAGAGCAGCCTTGATCTTTTATGGATCCATGGCCATGAAGGCCATCAAAGAAACGAGGATGCTGATACCAAAGCCAAAACACGAGCCAAATTGCACTAAATTGGTCCCACTCCATGCTGCAGTTTCTCGAAGGCTGATAGGGATTAGAAAATCAAAACACAGATTAAGAAAATAACCGAAGCTACTGACTTAATTTAGAGGGTTTGAAACACACAACGGACTACCTGAGCTTCAATACAAAAATAGCAAAAGAAGCAATGGCTCTTTGTAAAAGTTACATAAGCTTCCTTTGTGGAACTTTGAAAGGCAACCTTCCTTGTAAAACATACCTGAACAGAATAGACATGGAGCAAGACGACTGCTGTGGATACTATGGAAAAGTGTCAGAGAGTGTAAAGCATCTTCTCGCACATTGTCCAGCTGTACTGCGACGAAAATTAAATCTGATTGGCTCTGCTTTTCCTTCCATTTGGGGCATTAGAAAAGTCCCGTCAAAGGACACTTGCAAGTTCATAGGAAGTCTAGGTATCCAATTCGTTCATTGCGGGCAAAATTTTATTTGGATCAGGAGAAGTGAATGCGTCAAATGCCTAAAATAGTTCTTGCTTGGTTGTGACTTCACCTATTTTCCTCACATCATGATGAGAGTTCATCCGCCCGTACGAGTTTTTTGGTAGTGGAGTCGGGAAATAGGTTAATCTACGAAGATTCGCCACGTTTCCGGCTTGTTTTGCATTCCTCATTTGTCTTGCAAAGTATGATACTCAGATGCTCAGCAAGAAGTGTTCTAAATCTGTATATCTCAGATGTGGTCTCGATTTTCCTGCACGTTTTCGTCTCAGCCTTCTTTGCAATCCGCTTCTTTATCTGATTATAATACTTTTTGCATTTGACCTCTACATTGATTTAGATTCTTTTTCCACCAGGGTGGAAAGAGGGTCTGCTTAAAACGGATTGTGGAGCCGGAATGCTCAAAAACTTTTTTGAATTTATCCATTAGTATATTCCTTGCTTTCTGCAGACCTGCAACAGAGCCAATCTTGAAGACAAACGTAAACTATTATCAGCTACCTGTTTGAAGATTTTCCAGTTTGAGGTCTTGGGTTATGAAACAGCCCAAAATTGCAGATTGAACTAAAATTCATGGTGAAACTAATGCATCAATGATCAGAGAAAGTAGTGGTCTATCAATTGTTTATTGAAGCCACTGTACAGAGTGGTTGCTAGCACGAGTTCACTAAGAAGTCCGCTAAAAGTAGGGACATTTTACCAGGTTTTCAGGACTAGATTATAATTGACAATCAAGTCCTTTCGTTAATGTCCTTACTACCGCAAAAAGTGTATGACATCCGATAGTACGAACATTATTTTTTTTTTTCTTTCCGTGGGACTCCATGCCGACTTTTGTCACCTCCCCGGGCAGAGCGACCCTGTTGTGTTACATGTAAATTGATAACAGAAGTATGTCTTTCTGTTTGTATCCTACACATGCCACGACGGCTAGATAATCTGTGCTCAAGTTGGAAGGAAAATAAGCGTGAATATTCCTTCTCGCCAGGCTATTAGGTCCCTTGCTGGTCCTTGTACAGTGTCCATCATTGTTGCTGAATGCCGTGCATCTCTTAGGGAGTTATCGAGGCATTCGGTTGTTCAATTGATTTGGGTACCTGGACATAGGGGGTTTCAGGGCTACTGTGAGGCCGATGAGCTAGCAAGGCTTGGAACCTTGTTACCGGAGGTCTCTTGCTCCACAATAGGAATACCGATGGCATCGGTGAAATTGGCCATCAGGCAAAAATATCTTGAGGACGCTAGGAAGTCCTGGGCAGAGGAATCATCCTGTGCGATAGCAAGGCAGTCCTGGTTATCCATGGATGCGCATCGCACCAGGCAGCTTTTAGGCTTAACTCGAAGCGCTCTGCGTTGCACTGTCGGTGTGTTAACTGGCCACTGCCTCATAGGGCGGCACGCGCAACGACTGGGCGTAGAGTTTAACGATTTTTGTCGGAGTTGTGGCTCTGAGGATGAGGAGGAATCCGTCCTCCATCTCATGTGCCAGTGCCCGGCTTTGGCAAGGAGAAGGTTGGCGGCACTTGGTGCACCCTTTCTCTCAAATCTGACGGAACTGTCCCCGGTCAATTTAAAGGCGATAGTCCGTTTTATCAAAGGAAGCAGATGGTTTCCTGATTTTAGTGAGTAGGAGAGAGTCACTAATTTAGTATGGTATCACAACGGGCCTCTCTTGTGCCTATGTGTGCCGATCGTCAGGTCTCTGGGGATCGGCAGCCATTTCAACCTAACCTAACCTAACCTTCTCGCCAGCGTGGGCGTTCTTATTTTGGCTACTGCAGTAAGGAGGAAAACATTTGAAATTCCATGAACCTAGTTCAGCAGCCTGGATTTGTGCAAAGATCCAAGGTTCTTAAGCCAATACCACGTCAAACTTAACTTCGTGGAAAGTCAAACTAATGTGGTGCAGAGGAATCTGCAATATTTTTGGAGTTTGCTACGACATCAGAATGAGAGAACAACAAGAAAGAAACAGAAAAAAATTATGTCCAAAATGCAATCGTTGATCTTTGAAACATTACGGTGATGCAATGGAGTCCTATGAAAGGAAAAAGGAGAAGGATTAAACAATAATGAATAACAGAGTAATGGGGGAACAAGGTGAAATGGAATTGGATAGCTATCAGAAAAATAATTGTGTTTCTGAAAGCGATTTAGATGGCATATATCCCAATAAAAAGAACAAAGAATAAGAATTTAACAGGAATAAACAAATAACAAAAAAAACTCCCCAAAGTGACACATGGCTAAATTTGAACATCATTTTCGAGCTGAGGATATATTTTCTGCTAGAAAAACATGTTCGCGCGTTTAGCTTGGTAAAAACGTTTTCAATCAAATCGATAAAAATTACGCAGAGGTAAAATATCTCTACTGATTGTGAGTTTGGAGTAGCATTCATAGTAAATAAGCAGCTTAAGTCGCGCGTTACCGACTTCAAACCCGTAAACGAAAGGCTGTGTGCGATTCGCATCAAGGCGCGATTTTTCAACCTCTGGCTCATCAATGTGCACGCTCCCACCGAAGTACAAGAAGACCCTGTAAAAGACGAGTTCTATGCCTGTCTTGAAACTCTCTTCGACTCACTTCCATCAAATGATGTAAAAATGCTACTGGGAGATTTCAATGCGAAAGTCGGGAATGAAAGTTGGCATCGGGGAACCACTGGAAGACACAGCCTCCACGAAGAATGCAATGATAACGGCCATCGTCTAATTGACTTCGCTTGCAGCAGGAACCTTGTTGTAAGGTCAACTTGCTTTCCACACCGTCGCATTCACAAGCAGACCTGGAATTCTCCAGATGCACATACCGTCAACCAAATCGACCACGTCCTTATTAGCAAGAGATGGGCGTCAAGTGTTATGGATGTTCGGTCGTACCGCGAAGCTAACTGTGACTCCGATCATTTCCTGGTGAAAACAACATACCGGTGCAGAATTTCCTCAGTGCACCAATCGAGATTCAGCCCTCCCAAAATCTTCGCGGTTGAGAATTTGCTGAACGATTATACGGCTCAGGCAAATTTCACCAATGCTGCGCGACTCTAGCAACGTAGGTGTCCACGAGTTCTGGGAAGAGCTCAAAAATACAATCAAGAATGTGGCAGAAAACGTTGTGGGATACAAATGATACAAATGAATGATGAAGAATGCAGAAACTCACTTGACGCAAAGAACGAGGCCTACAGACAGAGGGTCCAACGTGCAACCAGAGCCAAAAAGGAAAAATATGACGAGCTACGGCGAATATCCAAAAGAATAATTAGGCGTAAGAAACGGAAATACTTTGACGAGCAGTTGCTGAACATTAATGTAAACCTAGTTAGTAAGAACACCAGACAAGCGTACAGACTAGTAAACACTATCAAAAATTGCTCAAGATTAGCCTCTGTAAGGACAAAGATGGAAATATTATCAGCGACACCGAAAGTATTAGCAAACGATGGGCGTCCTACTTCGAAGAGCTTCTGAATCCGCCATCAAACATCCTGGCAGCAGAAGCTGAGCTCCATGATGATACCGTTGGTCAACCCCCATCCACACAATCCCCTACAGTAGAAGAAGTTGATCTCGCCTTGCGTTCACTGAAAAGGAACAAAGCGCCGGGCGCTGACGAGATACCAGCTGAGCTACTCAAGTCTGGTGGGAGGGGTTTATTAAGTGCGCTACATCAACTACTGCTGCGAATATGGGAGATTGAGGTGATCCCAGACGATTGGCGCAGAAGCATCATCTGCCCCATACATAAAAAGGGAGATAAACTGCGGTGTGAGAATTACAGAGGCATCTCCTTAGTCTGCACGGCCTACAAAATCCTGTCAAAAATCCTGGAGTATAGGATTAAACCGTTCGCGGAAGAAATCATTGGCGAGTATCAAGGCAGTTTCAGATCTGGTCGCTCCACAATCGACCAGCTCTTCACGGTCAAGCTAATTTTGCAAAAGTGCTGGGAATATGACGTCGACGTATACCAAATCTTTGTCGACTTTAAACAAGCATATGACAGCATCAACCGAGGCGCTCTATATAGCATCATGCTGCAATTTGGTATACCGGCCAAATTAGTGACACTTGTAAAGATGGCGATGACCAACTCCGTCTCGCAAGTCCGCATCCAGAACAGATTGACGGATCCTTTTGAAACTCTGAGTGGCCTAAAGCAGGGCGATGGAATAGCGCCCACGCTCTTCAACCTGGCACTTGAGTTCGCTAATCGGGCAATGAACCTGAAGACCAGCGGCACGCTACTTTTTAAGTCGACACAATTGGCAGCGTACGCGGATAACATTAACATCATGGCTCGAAAACTGACCGATGCAGAAGAACTTCTGCTTCGACTTGACACCGCAGCAAAGGAAGTTGGACTACGAATCAACGAGGACAAAACGAAAGTTATGATGCAATCTAGGACAAGGATGCCAGCGCACATGACCATCAACGTAGGGGACCTTTGCATCAAATTCGTGCACAACTTCGTTTACCTGGGTAGCAATCTATCGAGTGACGCCAACGAAAATGACGAAATCAAGCGACGGATACAACTAGCAAATAAGACATTCTTCTCGGTCCTCCCCATAATGAAATCCAAATATGTACACAGAAAAACTAAGCTTCGCGTTTATAAAACTATCATACGACCTGTGCTATGCTATGGTTGCGAAACATGGAACTTGACCCAAGTCTCCGGAAATAGGATCGACACCTTCGAACGGAAAGTTCTACGGCGGATTTTCGGGGCTGTTCGCGACCGAGATGGATGGCGCATCCGGTACAACAATGAGTTGTTCGAACTTTACGATGAGCTGGAAGTCTCCAAGATCGTCAAATTACAACGGTTAAAGTGGGCTGGGCACGTGCAACGCATGAATGACGATCGCATGCCAAAACGTGTCATGAACGCAAGACGAGTCGACGGAGCGAGGCCAAGAGGAAGACCAAGAGCTCGTTGGGAGAGCTCAGTGTATGCGGACGCCGGGCAACTATTGGGGCTCCAAGACGCGGTCACGTGACCGAGACAATCGGAGAAAATCGATCCAGGCGGCCACGTCCCGACGTCGGGCTGTTGTGCCACGTTGATGATGATTGTGAGAATTTGACACAAATGCGATCATCGAAACATTTTAAAGACCAAATTCTGATCTGCCCTGATACGATTCCAAATTTTCTTTTTGATAATTTTATAGGTTGAAGAGGTTTAAGTAAGAGGAACCATAACGCTGATTAAGCTTCTCAAACAATTGGAGAAAGACTTTCGCTGGCCAAAATTTCAATGACCCAATAGAAATTTTAGATCGAAGCTGAGTAACAACTTTAGCTTATACACTGAAAAAAATCCACATGGCGCCGAGAGCCATGTAACATAGCGCATTATTTATGGTCAAATACGCCATGTACATAGTACTCTGAGCCATGCAATATGGCTCCCAGCGCCATAATGTCAGGATCTACATAGCGCGTGGTCCCATGTAACATGGCGCAGCATTTATGGTGCCACACGCTATGTACATAGTACCCTGAGCCATGCAGTATAGCTCCCAGCGCCATAATTGCATGGCGCAGAAATTATGGCCCCACACGCTATATTACATAGTAACATGAGCCATGTAATATGGCTTCAGTTGTTACTGCAATTATAATTCGCAGCCATACTGCGTGAGGGGATGTATAAATGTCAGCAAGTGACGTTTGAGTATATGCATACATGACAATGTATGTCAATGATCTCATGAATTCGTATTGATATTCACTATGATTTTGCTACCTGCTATTGATTTTGAACGTAATGACAATTGTCCGAATGATAGATTTAACTGATAAATTCAATTTTACAAGCGGATTCATAATCGTTTAATATATTTGACTAAAGTCCCCCACGCCATGTACTATAGTCCTCCACGCCATGTAATATAGTCCTTCACGCCATGCACTATAGTCCTCCACGCCATGCGCTATAGTCCTCAACGCCATGTACATGGCGTGGAGGACCATATTACATGGCGTGGAGGACTATAGTACATGGCGTGGAGGGCTATAAGCATAGCGTCTGCTCCTATGTACTTTTCGCCATGTACTATGGCGTGTGGCGCTATATTTTATCACAATCCCCAAATCGACTATGTACATGGCGCCAGAAGTCCATAAATTATGGCGTCTAGCGCCATGTGTTTTTTCAGTGTACAGCTGATGCTCTTCTTGTTGGTTCTAAGGTTAAGAAAATGATGTGTTGTCATGCGGTTTTTATCTTCTGTGACGTTTTTATCTTCTGTGAAGGTATTTCTCAAATTTTTCGTTTATAAATGCTCTTCATAAAATATTATTAGCAAATATTTATTAATTTTCATTTATTACCACAGTTCGTTTTTCATTGAAGTTGTAAAATATCTGTGATGAAACTTGAGCAACGGATTATTTATTATTTTAGATTATTAGCCAAACCCGATGCCTTTCGGATTTGGATACCTAATACTAAAACTAAACGTCTAAACTGCTGCATGTTTTTTGGAAAACTGTTTATATTTTTTGTTACAAAACAGATACAACATTATACATTTTCGATATGTTTGATAATAAATTACATATACCCTACGATAAATATGAATCATACAAATTATCTTTTGCACTTCTACAAACTAAATGCAAAAACGTGCCGGTAAAATTAACCGCAAGCGTTCATTGCGCAACGCAAAAATAAATTAATCATCTACATTCAATTATCCTAATGATGACTGAGCTCTTTATGAAATGCACTGAGTCAAGAACATTCGCAGCTCATTTGAGAAGCAAAGCAACAAAATGACACGCAGTACAAAAATGATAAATTAGTAACTTTTCTCTCAGTCACTGATTCCTTTGCAAAATTACCGCGAAACGTCCATATTTTGTCTCTTGCCACGTATTCGAACAACAATTCAAAATTATTATTTATTAACGATGCCATAGACCAATCCATCATTGAATTGAAAGAAGAAAATCAACTCAAGATGTATCTTCCTGAGGAACCCAAAGAAAAACCAAGCGAATATACATTTACTCAAGCTTATTAATTACGAAGTTTTCATTAATTTAAATTTATATCGACACTGACAAACGAGCAGGTTTCTTTCATCGTCATGCAAAAAACAGGATCCTAAAGAAAACTTCGCCTTGCCTGGTATTAATTGTCTTCTTTGTCAAAGATATTCCATAACGAATACCTGTTAGCTCTTGTTAGCTTTGCAAAACGCAAACGATGCTTACATCTCCAAGGTATCAATTTTCTGCTCCAAGGCTCAGTAGATTTTCGTAACATGCACATATCAATCTATCCTTTGAAAATATCGCGGCTCGAGTCTTCAAAATAATTGAGTTTGTTTGAGCGACATGTGAATCGGTATTTTCCAATGACGTACGCAACGCAAACATGCAATTACTGTTTCGAATTAGAATGGAATATTGTTCATTCTAAGAACAGAAATTGGTGACTGATTTCGTTAGAACAATCAAGTTGGTAGCTTTAAGTGGAAGTCGAAAAAAGAAATGCTTTTCAGGTTCCACGTAAGATCAAAGAAGAACCATAATTGGGTTAGGAATAGCAGAAAAAAAATAAGTACCTGAAATGATATACACAATGAAAATGATAAAATCAGCTATTTCATAGGCAATATACATATGAGTAGGTATTGGGGCGATTTAGCCTGGGAAAATTCTGATGACCGTGGGAACTTTTTCTGATGACCTTGAGATGACCTTTGAAACAGCTTAGTTGCAGTTCAAAAGCAGTTCAGTAACAGTTAAAAGCAGTTCAAAAGCAGTTCAAAAGCAGTTAAAAGCAGTTCAAAAGCAGTTGAAAGCAGTTAAAAGCAGTTCAAAAGCAGTTCAAAAGCAGTTAAAAGCAGTTCAAAAGCAGTTAAAAGGTCATCTCAAGGTCATCAGAAAAAGTTCCCACGGTCATCAGAATTTTCCCAGGCTAAACCGCCCCAATACCTACTCATATGTATGAGAAAGCTAAGTTAAGATTTAGATAGATTGAGTTACAGTAAAGTAACATTTATTGAAAAAGCTTTTTTCTTATTGCTGTTTCCTAAATTCAGATGATCTAGACCACTCAATCACTTACCCATACTAGACTCAGCCACTTACTTATGGGGGTTTCTATGAATAAACGCTTGCTTGGCTTCTATTTAGAGTTTCGATATAAAGTACGCGTATGTACATACAGCGGGTAAAAAAAGTTAAGGCACAAACTCTCAGTTAGAATAAAAAACTTATTTTTAATGCTACTTTAATCATAAATGATGGTGGTTTTGTATTTAGTTAAAAGTTTTGGATGTTTACTATAAGAACAATATTGAACAAACTGCACACGAAACACATTTCACAACATTAACGTTAAATTTTTCACTTAAGTAGGTACCAAAATAGCGCAAAACAAGTTAAGGCATGTTTTATCCGAAATTTTTTGCAGGGCCGGTTCTTGCCATATTTTCGGCCGGCGCAGAACGACATTTGGCGCCCTCTATTTTATGATTTTCATTTTTTTGACCCTATCTTTCACGACTGCGAACTCTTAGCAAGTTTTTACTAGCACTTACTAGTATTTACCTGAACGTTACTCAACATGAAATTTTCATGAAAAAACTAAACATTTGCTCATTCGAGCAATGCAGCATAACATTTTTTTCTCAAAATTTCTTCTCAAGTTTTCGATATACAGAAATATTTTTGTTCTCCAATAATTTCCTCTGTAATGAAGTAGTTTTTTCTAATATTTATAAGAAAATCAAATTATTCGTTCATTCAAACAAACAAAAATAAGCTTTAAATATATATTAAAGACGTAAATTATGTATGAGTAAGCTCAGATTTTTATGCGGTAATGGCAAGAGTGAAAAACTCATTTTTGATTCAAAAATTTTCAAATATGATTTGGCTCCATATACGTTTCTTTTTAATTCAATGATGAAACATTTCGATTTGAAAATAACATTTTTATAATAAAGTGGAATTAAAATAAGATTCACTTTTTATTTCAAAGTGATTTCAACTTTTGATTTAAAATTGATTCTATTAAATGACATTTTTCTGAGTGTCTATAAAATTCCCACCGTTTAAATCTGAATATCCATTATGTGTCAATGCTGAAGTGCGATTTCATTAGGGTTAGTTTTAAGCTTTTCCCACTGATACACACAACTAAATATTTCATTATAGTTTTTTAGTTTATTTGCTACTTTTAGTTTAGTTGCTTAATCCAAAGAATAAATATAAATAAAATTCTAAATTAAACCTTTGTTGAGGGTCTAAAATAGACGCATCTTTTTCTTCATATCTTAATTTTGCATCAAGTATTAGTTGCGGGTTTCTTCACTTTGGATCCGCCGCAAATGTTCCCCTAAAACTGAATTGAAACTCGCAACTTGAGAAAATGGCTATTATCAGGCCCATATAATGCGTCTGAGCCTCCGCTAAACGCTGAAGATTGCGAGGCTAGAAATTGCACGAGAATTAATAAACTTTTAAGAACATTTTTCCAGTGCTCAGTTTCATTTGATATTTGATTTTGTAAAAAACAGTCAATGGTTTTCCCTGTCCTCGATTCTAGCCCTAAGTCCCTCCATTACTTTAAACTCGTCATGTGAACTACACTAGTTTCATGTTCCTTGATAATTTGAAAATGAATGACTACTTTGAGTAGTCGAGTTAAACATTGAGTTGAACATATAAAGCGGCAAAAAAATTTGCATTAAATATAAACCAGCCATGGCCTAGAAGCTGTCTCACGATTATTCCAAAAATCTTGACTAAATTTCCTATTTTTATTGACATCGAATCGAATAAAATCGAATATTTTAGTTTTGACGGGGCATTTCTGTAGAATAATTGTAATTATTTTCTTTATCAGAGTGGGCCATGAATAAAGATCACCAAGCTCTGATTCAATTGAAAAACTAACACACCTCTCTTGACATCGAGACGGAAGATCACGGACTAGAATTATTTGGAAGTCTATCATCCCGTTTCGTAGAAAGGTTTTTTCCTCCCGATTCCGTAAGGGAAGGTAAACGTTCATCTAGCACAGTATTCAGCACGTTTGAAACACTATTCTAGATTAATTCCACGAATTCTGTGGATGATGAAGTGGTTGTTACAAAGAACTTTAACATTTAATTTCAAACAACCCATATCAAACGTACTTCATTTAAGTTCTGAAACTGAAAGTTCCACAATTTATTTTGCTCCGTAAACAGGAAGTGTATCATTAGAAAATTATTTCCCTAATAAAACGAAAATATAAACCGGAAGACCGATTGTAACTTCTACCACTAGCATATACATACATGTATATCACATATGAACACGGCCTAACTACTCTCATGAGTTTGTTCATGCTAAAGGCTGGTACTGAGTTCGAGTTCACGTGAAATTTTGACATTTCCCCATTGTCTGGCCATTCTTTCGAGCGAAAATTTTGACAACAGAGAAAAGCAGAGACAATGCTCATTCTTGACGGATAAAATGTCAAGAATTTCAATTTTCGATCGATTTTCTTATTGGAAAGTCATTTGCACTGCTCAATTTTCAAATTCAAACACTAAATGTCACTTTTTCGCTCGAAAGAATGAACTGCACAAACTAAATTGGCGTGAAATGATTGACAACATGTTTTAGTGCCATCTATGTTTTCGAAGCGAAAGCAACTTCAAAGCAACTTTTCATGCTAAGAACACAGTACCAAACTTGCTTATTTTCAAGCTAAATTTTCGCCGAAACAGATTTCACGTGAAATTTTGTATGAAAATTTCACGTGAAATCGAACTCAGTACTATGCTTAATGGACAAGTGTACCAAAAGCGAAGACTGAGGAAAAATCATACTTCGATATGTATTTTTTCACTGGCGCAAAAATTATTACCGATATCAAGTTGCTTTATCAACCTGCACACTCAGCAGCAGCCATTGTATCATGGCAGCAGCTCAGTAAACATTAGAATGTAAAATCAACAGAGAATTAGAGAATACGGACTTAGGAGAATGAAGTAAGCTTGGAAGCAGAATGCTTTATTGACACCGTTGGCGCAAGAATTCATCTCGCACCAAAACCATACACGAAAATGCATAATGCGAGTAGTGATGATTTTGCTTTCTTCATACGAAATGAAGTGGTGAATGGAGCAATATAGATTTTCGCGCCAGGGCAATTGCTTTTGTGGATTTTTGTGTTGAATTTTTTGAAGGTGTGGAAAAAACCCAAATAAAGAGGAATGCAGCATACAAGGAAGTAAAGTAATGAGAAGAATGAAGTAATCCCGTACTTTCAGTAACTGAATTTTACTAAATTTTCCTGGATCATGTGGTGGGGAAATTCATAAAAAGTACGGGAACGCTCTCATTGTATTTCCTGAAAATTGACAACCGAAAGTGTCAGTTTTCGGTTTTTGGGAGAACAATAGTGATTATAAAGTCATCCTAAGCGGTAATAAATTATCGCCACAAAAATATTTGACCTTTATAGCAACATTACGCAAAAAATATGTTTCACACATTCGAAAATATTTACTCCGTTTGACACTTTTCAGTATTTTTCAGTAGCTCAGACCCTACTGAAATTTACTGAAAGAGGGGAAATTTTCAGTTTTCAGTAAAACGGAGTACGGGAACAGCTTCATTGCAATTAATCGCGATTAATCGCAATTAATCATAGTACGGGAACAGACCTAATATAAATTCAATCATAAACATTAATGCTGTGAGTGCGTAATGCAATTTTTGCTGTTGTGAATTTTATATGCGAATAGTTCTGCTTTGAAACTTAAAAGGCATGTAACGATCTGTGAGAACAAAGTTCGCATTGAAAAAAAAATAAAACAAATAAGAATATAAACTACCAATTGAATAGAATGGACTTTGAATATTTGTGTATTTCGATATTTTTTTTATTATGAACTAAAGATGATCGAAATATTTGCGCCCCTTTTCACCTGCGCCCGGCGCAGCTGCTCTTTTGGCTCCAGAGGAAGATCCGGCCCTGATTATTTGTAATTCCTACAAAAAATATCGTTAAATGTGCTTAAAATAATGAAAATATGATATTTCTATTCAGTCTAGCTTGAAAAGTGTTTTGTAAAAGTAATTTTATTGAGGGTGTTGTTAAAAATGAATGTGAAAAGGAGATCGTTAAGTGCATTAATCCGTGAATGTATTTTGTGCGGTTGGAAAACATGAATGCCGTATTTTGAGATTGGAATACTAATGGGAAAATCAAGATATACAGTAAGAAATGTCATGAAAAACACAAGCGCACCTGAACCGCTAGAACAGTAGAAGAATCGTGTAGATTCTGAGTGCATATTCTACCACACATGCTCCAACCTGTTTTGAGTGCAAAATCACTTTGATCTTAACAATGCATTTAATCTCATGGGGTGGAAAGGATTTCAGGAATTTCAAGATTTATGAAAGCCAACCACTGCAAAACTTTGTAAGTAGCATAACATAAGACAAACAAAGAAAATGCTTAGTGCTTGCAACACTTTACCATCACCGCAACTAAAAGTCTCCCACAATTGTCTCACGTCAAAATCAAATAATTCTATCGATTTCGATTTTATCCGATGATTTCGACGAAAGTTGCAGGGATAGAAAGATGTTTAGGGTCAAAAAACGAAAGATATTTGGAACCAAGAATTTTATAGAACTTCGAAAATTTAAACATTGGTAACTTATTTTAATTGTAAATGTTCGCGATATGAATACTTATTGTAAGTATTTATTGATACGAAAATAGCAAAAACGCCTCGCCCTGGCAACTCTTTGCTAACATCAAAGCCAAAACTATATTACATCTGCCTCACATTGGAATCGACCTACTCTGCGAATTTCGTTTTGATCCGATGACTGCATTGGAAGTTATAGGGGTACAAAGGAATTTGGGGTAACCAGTCGCAGAAGTTTTCAATATTTTCGAAAACTTAATATTTGTTGTTTATTGTCACTACAAGATCATTACGGTTGAAAACTTTACGGTAAAATCGCAAATATTGCAAATAAATACAAAACCAACAATAGCTGGCAACCCTATATTGGTTTTTTTACCAGATTTCTTCTGAATAATGTCTATAATAAGTTCCATATATGATATGAAATTCGTTTTGATTTCATGACTGCACTGGAACTTATAGGGCAAAAAGCTTTACTTTCCTGAGCGAATTTTCAAAACCCAAGACACCAAAATTACCATAGCTGGTACCACCAACCGAATTTTTCAACCAAATTTCTACCAAACACGGCTTATAGCAAGGTTCAGGTAACTTCAAAAAAATCAGGTAACTAAATCAGAATTTATAGAATCTATATATATAGACATATATATAATATATATATATATATATATATATATATATATATATATATATATATATATATATATATATATATATATATATATATATATTTATATATATATATAATATATATATATATATATATATATATATATATATATATATATATATATATATATATATATATTTATATATATATATATAATATATATATATATATATATATATATATATATATATATATATATATATATATATTTATATATATATATATATATATATATATATATATATATATATTTATATATATATATATATATATATATATATATATATATTTATATATATATATATATATATATATATATATATATATATATATATATATATATATATATATATATATATATATATATATATATATATTATATATATATATATATATATATATATATATATATATATATATATATGTTAAGATTCATTCATTCATTCATTAACATAATCATTTCTTCAAAACATCAAAATTTGTACATACAAAATAGATTCGTAATACATTTTTCTGATGCATTTTAATGTGCAATATGCACATGCATATGCCTATGCATTCCAATAGTCTAATTTCACATTGTCGTGTAATTTTATTAAATTCAATGCAATGCAATGCTTATCAAAAATTCAAGTTAATTCAATTGCAAATATTTTGCTGCGTAAAGAAATTGTATCTATACTCAGGTAGATGTAATTCGATAAGTTTGTTGCATGTGAAAAATTATTTTGTAGAAATCTTAGAATAAGCAAAAATGTACGAAATAAATTTCAATAAAAAGGTGGTAGACAGTGCAGTCGATCGCTCAGTAGCCAGAAGAAAACAAGTGTTTTATTCAATTAATTCTTTAATCATTACTTGTTTTTAGGTAACGCTGATCCGCGAACGGAATTTCTAGTTAAAGTACTAGAAATTCCTCACTCCTGTTGACATTGATCTACGATTGAAATTACTAGTTCAAGTGCTAGTAATTTCTCACTCCCGGTTAGTAGCCAAAGATTAGAAAATTCGGACTTGCTAGTTTAAGTGCTAGTGATTCCAATTTTAAAGTAAGGGCTACAACCGAAGCGACTCAGAAACGCCTGAGTAAACATTCTGGTGACCCCGACGTGATCCTTGAAGGAAAATCAAGGATGTCGACTTTCGAAGAGCTTGTCGCAGCCCAAAAGGCCACTGGAGACGTCATTCAGCAAATCGTTTGCAACTTTAAGAAGGACTCCGTGAGCCGCCATAACCAGCGATACTTCGAGCAGCGCATTCAACGGCTTGAAGAATCTGCAGAAGAATTTACAGCTACCAACCAGAAAATTTTGGAATTAAAGGAGCTACCCCGCAACCATGATTATTTTGCGCTGGACTATTTCGTCAGCATCATGTCTATCGTTAGCACCTACACCAAAAAGTTCAAAGCTATGCTCGCTGAAGTGGACGTGAGGCAATCAGGAGATCCTAATCCATCACCGAGGTTTCAAGTACACGTCCCAGCTGAGGTGGCTGACCATCCAAAACGTAGCGGTGTCACGATTGACAGTGACATCCCAAATAACTTTCATCGTCTGCTGAGAAAACAGGAAGCCATGATATTATCATTGAACCGTCAATTGACAAATTTATCGGAAGAGAGCATGGATCATCCAATAGAATTTTATAATTTCAAAATCACCATGATAAACCAACTTTGGCAGCAGGTTCAAGAGATCCATTATACTCTTTGGGAACTGGAAGAAGAGCCTGAAGCAATGGGATATAATTTAAACCATTACATAGAAATGGAAGCAAGGGTGCAGCAGCAATTGATCGATTTGTCGATAAAAACAAGAAACACCAGCGCATCTACACTTACACGCACACAAACAGAAACTTTAAATTTGCATCTGCCACAGGTAACCATCCCACGATTTGATGGCGATTACTTGAAGTGGCAGCAATTTTTTGATCTGTTTTCACAACTGATCCACAATAAGCCGCTACCGAAAATTCAAAAGATGTGGTATTTGAAAACCAATCTATCGGGAGAAGCAGAACGCTTAATCCGTCATCTTCCACTTACTGAAGATAATTACAATACGGCATGGGAGACATTACAGAATCGATTCCACAACAAGCGAGTACTCACGTCAGCAC
This sequence comes from Nemotelus pantherinus, assembly GCA_963978885.1. Lineage (NCBI taxonomy): Eukaryota > Metazoa > Arthropoda > Insecta > Diptera > Stratiomyidae > Nemotelus > Nemotelus pantherinus. Next base: position 81,551,643 of record OZ022265.1, on the reverse strand, counting down.
TCATACACAAATTGCTCTCTCAACCCAGCCACGCGACTGATTCGCCATCAGCATCAGCGATTAAAACATTACACGATACCACCAAGGAAACCATTCTGGCTCTTCAAAACTTAGCAATTTCCGTGAGGGAATGGGATCCCCTTCTTCTCTACATTCTGGTCAGAAAATTGGATAGCCAAAGTCACATACTTTATGAGCAATCCTTGACCAATCCACGAGAAAACCAGTCAATGACAGGATTTCTGCAATTCTTGGAAAATCGTTTCCAATCACTTGAGGCCATCGGCAAGGAAAGCAAGAAATCCAACTTGAAAATTTGTTCTCTCGCCGCAAATGAAGAACCCAGCAGCTCATGCAAAATGTGCCATTCTAGAGAACATGCTATATACGCATGTGAACAGTTTTTACAGTTAAGCCCTACTGAGAGACTGCAGTCTGCACAAAAGACTAACTTATGCATTAATTGCTTGCGCACAGGGCACAAGGCCCAGCAATGTTCATCTCGCAATTGCCGTAAGTGCAACAAAAGGCACAACACATTATTACACTTCGAAAACAACACCAGAGATCTTCAAACTAAAAGGGCGATTTCACCAGCCCAAAAAGTGAGCTCAAGCATGGGTTATCATCAAGGGATCAGCATGGAACACCAGCCAGTGACACTTGCAGCTTCTACTCCAGAAAAACAATCGGCTCACGTTCTACTTAGCACAGCCAGGGTGAAAATTATCGCCACCAACGGGCAAACAGTAGAATGTAGAGCGCTGCTCGATTCAGGGTCCCAAGTGAACTTGATCACCGAGAGAACCACAAAACGGCTAGGAATTACTTTAAGATCATCATCAACTATCTTTAAGGGAGTTGGTGATAGATCCATAAGCTCCCAATACAGAGTTAACGTCAAATTACAATCTAGACTTAACCGTTTTTGTGTACAATTGGAAGCGTTAGTATTACCCCACATAGTAGCAGACCAGCCAAGTATGCAAGTGGACATATCCTCATGGCCAATACCTGAAAACATAGTGCTTGCTGATCCAGTGTTCAACACTCCCGATAAAATTGACGTGTTACTCGGAGCTGAGTTTTACCATCAGCTATTGTCAATCGGTCAGATTAAATTGGATCAAAATCTTCCAACGCTTCAAAACACGGTTTTGGGATGGATCGTAAGTGGAAGAATTGGCAACGAACTAGTGAAGTCAGCCACTTGTGGAGGTGTCGTGTATGATGATGAAGTGCTAGCCAGCCAAATGGTTGAACGATTCTGGAAACTTGACGACTTAACCACATCCGAGCCAACTCTTACTCAAGCAGAAATTCAATGTGAACGTCACTTCGCACAAAATACAACAAGGTCTTCAGACGGGCGCTTCCTTGTAAGATTACCATTCTTGGATGAACCTAGCGAGCTTGGAGAATCCAAACAACTAGCTATAAACAGATTTCTTGCACTAGAAAGAAAATTTGTAAAAAATAGTGATTTAAAAAATCAGTATGTGAAATTCATGGACGAATACGAAGCATTAGAGCAGATGGATGAAGTTGATCCAAAAAACATTACACCCCCAATGTACTTCATTCCACACCATGCTGTGCATCGACCAAGTAGCTCTACGACGAAGCTCAGAGTGGTATTCGATGCATCTGCCAAAACATCAACCGGAGTCTCATTAAACGATATTCTCTTCAATGGACCAACTGTTCAAAACGAGCTCTTTTCCATACTACTCCGTTTTCGATTACCACGCTTCGTATTCACCACCGATATCGAAAAAATGTATCGGCAAGTATTTATGCATCCAGATGATAGAAGGTTTCAGCTGATTGTTTGGCGAAAAGACCCGAAAGAATCATTAAAATTCTACCAACTGAACACAGTAACATATGGGACCAGAGCTGCACCTTACCTCGCCACTAAATGCCTTCAACAACTAGGAAAGCAATACATGTCTACCCTACCACTTGGAGCACAGGCACTTCACAACGATTTTTATGTCGATGATGGCGTTACAGGGAGCAATAACTTGGGTACCGCCATTGAAATGCAGCGGCAGTTGATCACAATTTTAACCAGTGCTGGATTTCGACTTCAAAAGTGGTGCGCGAATCATCCACAATTACTACAAGGCTTACCGATTGAAGACAAAGAAGTAAACCTTGACTTCAGCGTAATTTCACATGAAGAAGTTAGAACATTGGGCTTGACTTGGCTTCCCAAAACTGACAGCTTTTGCATCAAGACCATGTCACCCGACGGTACGACAAAAATAACAAAAAGAACAGTCGTTTCTGAGCTAGCCAAGATTTTTGATCCTCTTGGAATGCTAGCACCTGTTGTCGTAGCTGCCAAAATATTTGTGCAACAGTTATGGGAATTGAAGCTAACATGGGATGAAGCCCTACCTCTTGAATTGCACACAAGCTGGCAAACATTTAGAGCCAGCTTACAAAATATTAGCAACATGCAGATTCCCCGTCACATACATCAACAAAAAATTGCGAAGAACATTCAAATTCACGTTTTTTCTGATGCCTCCGAAAGGGCTTACGGGGCCGCAGTGTATTTAAGATCAGTTTTTGAAGACAAAACTATCGCCGTCCGATTATTGTGTGCCAAATCAAGAGTAGCACCGCTGAAAAAACAGACGCTTCCACGTCTAGAGCTTTGCGCAGCAGTTCTTGGTGCACAACTCATGGCACGAGTCAAAGATGATTTACGTTTCTGCGATGTACCTACATACATGTGGACAGACTCTGAAATCGTCCTTCATTGGATAAATTCTTCATCTACTTCCTACAAAACATTCGTTGCGAACAGAATAGCTTTAGTTCAGGATCTAACTTTGCCCAGTCAATGGAGACATGTAGGATCAAAGGATAATCCCGCTGATATCTTATCCAGAGGAGCTCTACCAAGTCAATTAAAGGCTTCCCTAATTTGGTTTTATGGCCCAAGATTTTTACACGGAACAGAATCAATTTGGCCACCACCGTTCAACAAGGATGCAAAATCATCATTCATGGAAAATGAAGAAATCAAAAAATCTTCCGTTGCACTAACAGTTTCTGCAAGCGAAATTCCTGGAGACGTTTTGTACAAAATAAACCATCGCAACTCGTTTAGAACTCTTCAAAGAATCGTTGCGTACATGTTGAGATTTACCCGGCGTAAACGCAGACAACATCAGCACCCTCTACCACGATCACCAACAACCGAAGAACTGGAAGAGGCTCTTGTAATTATACTCAAAAACATTCAAGCTGTGGACTTTGAAGACGAAATAAAACAACTTAGTAAAGATAATCCAATCAGCAGCAAAAGTACGTTGCACCATCTAACACCTTTTCTGGACGAAAAGGGAATTATCCGAGTCGGTGGACGAAATGACTCAGCCATAATTTCTTATGATGCTAAGCACCAAATGCTTCTCCCGTACAACGACCCAATTACGCGGATGCTGATAGAAATGCTCCACACACAATATCATCATTGCGGAGTTCAAGCTCTGCTTGCTCATACTCGGCAACGCTTTTGGCCAATAAAAGGCAAAACGATGGCCCGTTCAATCATCCACCGATGCGTGTTTTGCTCAAGGGCGAAACCAAAACTTTTAACTCAAGTCATGGGTAACCTACCGGCAACACGAGTACAACCTGCACGTCCATTTTTAAACGTAGGAGTAGATTACTGTGGCCCTTTCTGGGCACATCACAAAATTCGAGGAAAGCGTCCATATAAGGTGTACATTGCAGTTTTCTGCTGTTTCACAACAAAGGCAGTACACCTCGACCTTGTGGGTGATCTTACTACTGAAGCATTCATTGGCTGCCTAAAACGGTTTATTGCTCGCCGAGGTCACTGTATAAATATTTACTGTGACAATGCGACCAATTTTGTAGGCGCCAAAAACCAGCTCGCTGAGCTTCAACATAGTTTGTTCTCCAAGGACGCCAAGGAATCGATCAAAGAATCTTGTGCGAGCAAAGGGATCACTTTTAACTTCATTCCACCGAGGTCTCCTCACTTTGGCGGATTGTGGGAGGCCGCCGTCAAATCAGCGAAGAGCTTACTATTAAAAACTGTCTTCAGCGCTTCTCTCACGTACGAAGAATTAGAAACTGTCATCGCTGAAGTCGAAGCCATTCTGAATTCTCGCCCAATCACACCAATGTCCAACGATCCAAATGATCTGGAAGCCCTGACACCTGGTCATTTTCTAATTGGTGCACCGCTAACATCATCAATAGATTCGCGTGCAGATCCCTGTAAAGCATCCCTGTTGGCTAGATGGAAATTAGTATCACATCTTAAACATGAATTCTGGAAACGTTGGTCCAGCGAGTATTTAAATGAATTGCAATACCGGCACAAGTGGAAAAATGAAGAGACCAATGCTAAGCCAGGGCTAATGGTGATTATTAAGGACGACAACTTGCCACCGCTAAAATGGCCCCTCGGAAGAATCGAGTCGATTCACAAGGGCTCAGATGGCCGGGTGAGAGTAGCAGACATACGAACCGCCACAGGAACTTGCAAGCGTGCTATTCATAGATTAGCCCCACTGCCTCTAAAAGATATAGAAGCTCCCACAGAAATCGAACCAGAGAGACGCAGAAAAACCCAAGCTGAAATACTGTTGGGAGAAGAAATGCACGAACAGATCAGCTCTTGTGAAACACCAATAAAGAAGAGACGAACTTAAAATCATTTTAACATCACCACGACTACGGCGTCACAACAAAACACATCAAAATAATAAACCCCATTGAAGATCCACACAACTCAAATGGAAGTAATACCGCACATATCCACCAGTATTGATCTTCCATGGACATTCCAGATCGAGGGAATCAACCTTAACAACCTGGCAACCACCATCATGCACATTTGGATGAACATTTAAACAGTTATTGAACCCTGTTCAATGGGGGGAGGATGTTAAGATTCATTCATTCATTCATTAACATAATCATTTCTTCAAAACATCAAAATTTGTACATACAAAATAGATTCGTAATACATTTTTCTGATGCATTTTAATGTGCAATATGCACATGCATATGCCTATGCATTCCAATAGTCTAATTTCACATTGTCGTGTAATTTTATTAAATTCAATGCAATGCAATGCTTATCAAAAATTCAAGTTAATTCAATTGCAAATATTTTGCTGCGTAAAGAAATTGTATCTATACTCAGGTAGATGTAATTCGATAAGTTTGTTGCATGTGAAAAATTATTTTGTAGAAATCTTAGAATAAGCAAAAATGTACGAAATAAATTTCAATAAAAAGGTGGTAGACAGTGCAGTCGATCGCTCAGTAGCCAGAAGAAAACAAGTGTTTTATTCAATTAATTCTTTAATCATTACTTGTTTTTAGGTAACGCTGATCCGCGAACGGAATTTCTAGTTAAAGTACTAGAAATTCCTCACTCCTGTTGACATTGATCTACGATTGAAATTACTAGTTCAAGTGCTAGTAATTTCTCACTCCCGGTTAGTAGCCAAAGATTAGAAAATTCGGACTTGCTAGTTTAAGTGCTAGTGATTCCAATTTTAAAGTAAGGGCTACAACCGAAGCGACTCAGAAACGCCTGAGTAAACAATATATATATATATATATATATATATATATATATATATATATATATATATATATATATATATATATATATATATTTATATATATATATATATATATATATATATATATATATATATATATATTTATATATATATATATATATATATATATATTTATATATATAAATATATATATATATATATATTTATATATATAAATATATATATATATATATTTATATATATAAATATATATATATATATATAAATATATAAATATATATATATATATATATATATATATTTATATCTATATATATATTTATATCTATATATATATATATATATATATCTATATATATAGATATATATATATATATATATATATATATATATTTATATCTATATATATATTTATATCTATATATATATATATCTATATATATATATATATATATATATATATATATATATATATATATATATATATATATATAATATTATATATATATTATATATATATATATATATATATATATATATATATATATATATATATATATATATATCAGCAAAATGATTAAGGGAGATAATCTCTAGAGTGGCCGATCGGATTGAACTGAAACTTTCGGAAGACGTAGATTTTCGGAAGACGTAGATATTATGTTTTTAGCTTGTCTACGATAAAGAATTGGAAAATTTGAGCCGTGTGTGGGTGCAGCGTGCCTAAAAGTAGGCATTTTTTTTCAAATTTTGATTTTTCATTACTTCTGACAAAAACATTGGATCATTGTGAAATTTGCAGAGCGTATTGATGTTGACTAAAATTTAACACACATGGATTTCTTAGGTAGTGAGGGTAACACTGTAGCTACGGTAGGCTCCTGAAAAAAAATCCTTCAAATCATTGACCTCCTGAAAATTTTTTGATTTTTGACAAAAAATTCAAATCATTGATAAATTTTAACCTTTGTGCATCATGCCAAATTGAAATTTTCAAAATTCCGATTTGCACAAGAACGGCAACCCATCACCAAATTACCTCTATTTTCAGCACTCGAAAGTTCTGTTCACGAGAACTGACGACCGGATTATCAATTCATAATGAAATTTACAGAACATGTTGGTATTAACTAGGACCAGATCTGATAGAAGTGATTTTAAAATGCGGGCAACCCTGTGGTAGTGGTACCATCTTGAAAAATCAATGAGAATAAAAACAGCTTTTTGGGCTATAACTTCCGATTCAGCCATCACATTTAAATAAAATTCACACAATATTTGGATTCTACAACATAAATAAAAATTACCTAGTTGATTTGATAGATTGGGCCATCTATTCTTACCTCGAAAGACTTTAATATATCTTTTAAGTTAAAGAAGTCTTGCAGATTTGATGAAATATCTTTATTTTGCTCAAAAGACTTGCAAAAATTTGAAGCTCCTTTATTAATAACAACTCATTACAGCAAGTAAGCAGCTTATCGCCAATTTCTTTGCTTTTTCACATTGGCAAAATCTTAGAGAGAATTCTAAACAGTAAGATTAAAAACATTAGCGGGGATAGTTCCGTTGTACCTGAGGAACCGTTTAGATTCGAAAAAAGAACACTCGACAGAGCACATTCTAGTAAAAATATAACATAGCCTAATTCAAAATATTAGAAACAAGGGGTTTTCGTCAGACATATAAAGGCTCAAAGTCTCGCAAGGATCAAAAGTCTTCTGTATACACTGCTCCAAAGACAAATTCCTTTATAGGCACTGAGGTTAGTAATAAGCTTCCTATCGGATAGAAAAATTACTGTATCTTCATTGAACACCCTCTCTTTGACAGCAGAAGTGAGCTGTGGAACGACTCAAGGTTCCTTACGAGGACCCAAATTTTATAGCATATATATAGACAACTGGCTTTATAAGCCATTCACCGATTCAAATTCGACAGTAGTACTTTACACAGATGATACGCTTGTTTATGCTCATGATAGAAACTCTAAACAACCAATGATTGATATTAGCTCTAACTGTAAAAAATCGTGAATATGATCCGTATGTCTCTTTTTTCGTTAATGTCGTAAGTGTCGCTCTGGTTTTGATCGAATTCTTTACAGAACAAGTTAAACGTAATGACACCAGTCGGATGCTATCAGACTAGTAATCTGGCAAATATGTTATGCATCCAGCCAATTCAGATTGTATCTATGTAAGTATTTGACCATATCCAAAACCTAATCTAATGAATCGCTTTGCTCTTCCATAAATCCGAGCTCGGTTATCTGTTTATTATTTCGTCCAGAGATCAAACAGCAAAATTTACTTACCGCAATTGACGGCAATCTGCAACAACAGCAGAATGCAAATAGTTCTGTGAAGCATTCCATTGCCGATCGCATCCAACCGCCTGCAGTCCTTCAATTCTCCCATCATGGCTATCATCTTTGACTTGGTAGCGCCTCGTTTCCGCCGAGCACTGATAGTAATTAGTGGAACTTAATTAACAAGATATATTTGAATATGCACGCCGAGTATGAGAAATATGAGTGGCGGGATTACGTAGTGCATTAATTACGGCCACACTTATGGATACGCGCGACGCGAGGACGAACGCGAGCAACGTCACTATCACCGAATGAGCCTTCGCAGCGGGGCTCATAATTCATTCCGAAGCGAACGTAAGTGCAACCAGTGCTCGCCTCTCCCCGTAAGCCGTTTCGAGAGGGCACTAATTACGGAACACACACGTGAAAATTACATTTGCCCATGCGGCCACACACTATCGCTTGCACTGAACTGCAACAATGATGACCTGATGATGGGGTTGATTGCTTGATGGCGAGAACGTCGACACTCCGCTGAAATATGTCAATATGTCAAAAAATGTATGTTGCAAGAAAGGATAAATGTTGATATTACAAAGCATACACCAATACAGCTTTTGAAATGGATATTAACAATCTTAAATTATATTATACGATTGCAGTTATTTAATTACTAGTTTATATTTGTATTCAATGTTCTTGCGGAAAGCTTTTTCGATGTATTCCTGCTGAAGCTCGTTGGCGTTGTATTTTTTAAAGATACAGGTAATACCGACTTTATTCTGCGAATCCGTAGGCCTAGCGTAATAATTATACCAAAGATCAAAGTAATTTAATATACAAAATATATAAAACTACACTGAGCTATGAACCCTTAACCGTCATTGTTAATCAAAATATTGTTATATAGTTTCAGGACATAGTATATGTACATATAAATTGTAAATTAAAAGGAGTTATTAGGTCTGTTCCCGTACTACAATTAATTGCGATTAATTGCAATGAAGCCGTTTTTTGTACTCCGTTTTAGTACGCTTCATTGCAATTAATTGCAATTAATCGTAGTACGGGAACAGACCTATTCTTCAACAGATTTTTGTTACGTTCCCAATCGAGGATGGAATTTATATGTAAGCAGTTGCGTTTGTTGCACACTGCGATATTAGTGCTTCGAGTAGATAAGTATTTAACTTGCATTTGGATTCATGCAGTTCGATCAGTTATATTGCTGCGGTGGCGAACCTTCAATATATTCGTCTCATATTCCGAGTAATTCATAACACCTTCCCATAAGATAATAATATTATGTAAATTTAGAAAAAATATATTCCTGTAATTAAAAATTTTTACATGTAATCATACATATTGTTTATAATATATACCGCAAAAGTTAATAGGAAATACACATTGTCAAGAATATGATTACATTGACCATTAACATTATAGGATATTATCCTCTATTCTGCAAGAGCGGATAGTGTCATACGCCAAAGCAATCACCGGGCAATATCAATGTGGCTTCATCATAGGCAAATCAACAATTCATCATATTTTTACCCTAAGGCAGGCAATGGAATATCCAATAATCCATTGAATTCCAGATATGTTTATCTATCTCTTTATAGACTTTAAAGTTGCTTAAAACAGCATAGCCTGGACAAAACCATGAGAGAATTCGAATCTCCAAGCCGAACTGATACGATTAAGTAGGTTGACCATGACCAATGTAAAGTTGATAGGCCAAGGTCCGATTGTGAAGCCCCAATAAAATTTTCTCCTCTAACCATACATCCAAAACCATCTGCTTTCTAAACCGAACTATCCCCTTTTCGTCAACCATAGATAGCTCAGTCAGATAAGAGAGGATTAGAGAGTGTTTGGTGCACCCAAGCAGATTTTCATAAAGTGAGGGAGCCCAAATCCCAAATAAATGTAGCTCAAACTGAGACATGCGAAATAGCAAAAGGAATCCTACAAAGGTGTCTATTCAAAATGAATGTAATTACGTATTCGGTTTCATAATAAAATTGGCCTAACTATGAAATAATGAAGAAAATTAAATGAAACCAATTTCATTTTTCATTAAATTCTCCACTAAGGACTGTCTCAGTAAAATTTGAGCCTTTCACTGAAGCACACAGGTTCAAACTAATCGAGTTCAGGAAAATGTGATTGTTTTTTTATTATAGCTTACCTACTAAAGACATATAGAAACTACATTTGGAAACGCTAGTGCTGCTAAGTGGGAAAATTTTACATTTTTCTATTGAGTTTTCAAGTTTTTTCCCAGATTAACGATTACGTACACTTTTTCCATTTTTTTAAAGTCAGATACTTTTTAAACTTCCCCACTGCTTTCCTTCAATGCTCGTTTCATTTGAGCCTAGTATCGTTCGATTGGTCTAAGTCCAGGAAAATTTTCTGGGTTGGTCACCTTGAGGCCAAAAGTGCTGTGATTGCTTTCATACGACTCCAGCGTTTTCTTAGCATAATGGCTGTTACCGTTAGCTTTTAAAAACCGTCTTCTAACCCTTTATGTCCGACCGGGACGTTAGGGCCGTAGTTTCGGGCGCCTCTGCTCACGGAGAAAGGGGTGGGTTTGAGCGCCACTCGCTTTGTTCAGCCCGAAACCACTAAAGGCACCACCGCTCTAAAGCGAGAAATGAGCGACGTGCATCCACCTAAAATTTCTCACCGTCGGAATCAACTCTTTAAGTAAAAATGATATTTACGAACGGCTTTCAATTTTTTTACACGATTACATATATTTTCTTTTCGCTATCGATTCCAAAAGATTTTCACACACAAAACCCGATACTAATCCTATGCGGCCGCGGTATAATTATGCACTGATCTAACTTAATAACTAAAATAAACACAAAATTCAAAAATAAATATATATAAATAAACCTGGCTAATAGAATCCCTCGCTGGGGCCCTGAAGTCTCGTCGCCGACAATCGCACTAATTCTTCCGCCTTATTCTCCCTCGCAGCCACTCGTACCACTAGCAGACTTTTTCCCGTCGTTCGACAGTCTCCTTTTTCTTCCGTTAATCGAAAATGACGAATTCCGCACAAGAAATGATATTCCGACGTCGCTATCACACCATATATTTAATTCCCTTCAAACTTTTCGCCTCCTTCCAGGTCGAATAATCGTCTTCACCGTCTGACTCCAATCCACATGCAAATCAAAAATCACCAATTAATTTTTTCCCAAATCGTATCGTACACTTCTGCTACCGTACCTGGCTCGATTTAAAAAGAAAGCCAGGCTTTCACCTTTCGCTCGATGTAGCGAAATTTTCAAATTATCGGGACTTCCCTGAACCGCTTAGTTGATTCACCCCGTCGCTGTTCCCCACGCGCGTCGAGTTCTCATTTCCACCTCGCGTTCCACCCGTTTGGGACAACTCGACTTCCCCTGCTCGAACATCCGTCATCTGTGACATTTTGGATTGTGAAACTTCAAATTGTATGTTGACAGGTGAAATTCGCGACATTGTCAATTTCAAGTGTTACAGTGTAGTGTTTTGCGTACGTGCATCCAGGAAATTGGTCATTAGGTAAGTAAGATCCTTGTTAGTTTGTGCCGCTCCCGGGGGAGAAAATACATGTTGCGCGATCCGAGGTTTTGTGTGAACATCTTCGTTCCGAAATTTCTACGGTGTCAGTGAGTGCGGTTATCTAAACGATTCGCCGTAGGATTGTGATTGATTCACCGAACGTCGATCGTTCATCTATTGCCCTCCGAGTGTTTTCCAGACTGAGTTCTACAGTCATGAACCCAGTCAATTGCCTATGGTGATATTCCCACCGTGCATTCCTTCTAATCATATCTGGGTCAGATGTTAGTCCAGGTCAGGAGCCGCCGATCCGAATGATCAAAATTGTGCGATGCCCCGCGTGTTCGTGCGTCGAAATTAACGTGTCGACTTAGATATTAGTGTCTCTGAGCCGCCTATTACTATTTCGCTCGCGGAATTCGTTTGAAACATCTTTCGTGATTCGTCATCGATAATCTCAGGTGTCTTTGAGTTTTGGTTGTTGTGTCTCGATTCTTGATGGTACGAATCATCTAGATGACCCTGTCGAGATCGTCCTCAGTCGAGTTAAATGTCTGGTCGTAGGTCGCGTTGAGTGTAGATGTTTAGATCGTCGATTAGATGCTTGCTAATTTCGCGTCCTAAGCTACTGCCCTATCGTTTTGTGCTTAATGCATATCCATATACATTTACATTTACTGATTTAATTAATGTGAGAGATATGACAAACCTAAGAGAGCTAATTCCTCGGTGGTTGCAGTTCAACCTCCATCGACCTAGCATCAGTAGGTCGGTGGAGATATTTTTTTTTTCTCGTTAATACTTGCAAAACTTAAACGACCGTGACACCCCCCTCGCCTCAGAGAATTTCGGAGGAATTCTCGGCCTTTACCTCCATCGCTTTTCACGTGATTTTTCTTTGAACTCCGATACGCGGATTCGTTCTGCATTCAGCGCGCGCGTCTATGGCTCGTTACCGTAACGTCCGAACGATATAAAATTTCTTGAATTCTGCAAAATTTCTTGAATTCTGGATGATTCTCAACTACTAAATTGTTCAATCTCTACCTCAACTTAACGTTCATTCACAACCACCACCAATATATGTAACTGTTTCGTCCAGTATTTCATTTCTGCATGACTATATGTTTTGTGACGTCCTTTTGTAAGGTGAAGGAGCCAATAATCATGTTAGCTAAAAACCTAATATCCCTCGAACTCGTTTTTAGGATGAGCCGCTTCCAGGCTACCGAACATGCCGAGCCTATAACCAAGATGCGGATTTGGCAAACACCCACTGACTGATAATGGAGCGTACCTTAAGAGAATGCCCAAACCCAAACTATCCCATGGAGGGTCTAAAATTGAGGCTGAACACGGACGATGAACAGGAAACCAGAAAACCTACGGTATTGATTTAATTTATATACTAATATCAGTCTTCTATTAATTCACTTAATCCTAAGTAATACCAGTAATTCATTCGCACCGTCTATGCCACCTCACTAACCCAATCACGCCATATAAGTCCCTAGATTCTATCTCATACACCTTCACGAGCTGAACTTAGCCTACCGTATCCATCACCACCGACTATCTACTTACGCCATCGACCCACCACCCACTTAACGTTAATATTAATTGATGCTTTCTCGAACTACTTAATATTCATTAATACTTACACTATAGCCCATTGCTCTTACTGTCTATTCCCATCACCTATTCTTAAATTGTTATAGTCGCTAATTATACCTATCACTTACTGACTACTTCCACCACCATTTCCTAAATTACTACAGTAGCTGATCATACTAATTAATTGCCAATTCTTTCTTTTTTTTTATGTGTCACTCCACGTACCGCTTGAGATCCTTAGCGTGCCATGTACCTGATACCTTCCCCTTGTCATCGACTAACTCATATACCCCTGCTGACGTTTGTTTAGCAATTTTTAATGGACCCACAAACGCTGGAGCCAACTTCGCAGAAAAATATTTGCTTGCATCCGATTGCACATAATTCCTCCTCCACACATAGTCGCCTATCTGGAAATCCCCTACTCGTCGACGAAGATCATAGCGTCCTTTACTGCAGGTAGCTGCTTTCTTCATTCTTCGCACCACTTCCTCGTGGATTTCCGCTAGAGCTCGAGCTCTACTCAATGGTGACAAGTCTCGTTGTGCGCCGCCCGGAGATTCGACCCTTTCCCGGTACGTAATCATTTCCTCCCCAAACACCAAGAAATAAGGCGAGAACCCGGTCACCTCGTGCTTGTACGTCCTTAGTGCGCATGCTATCTTGGCCAAGTTTTGGTCCCATGAACGATGATTATCTGTCGCATAACATCTCAGCATACATTTGATATCTTGGTTCCGTCTCTCTGCTGGATTGGCCTGGGGATGGTACAAAGCAGTGTAACTTACTTGTACACCATATTCCTCCACAGCTTGGCTAAACTGTCTTCCCCTAAACTGTACTCCATTGTCACACACTAGCACCTTCGGCACACCATATACTAGGAAAACATTCTCTTCTAGCAAGCGAAATACCGCCGATGCCGTGGCAGTGCGGACTGGTAGTATCACCGAATATTTGGTAAAATAATCTAAAATCGTCAATATATAACTATGACCTCGCGTCGACCTGGGTAATGGTCCAACCAAATCTATGCACACCATTTCCCATGGAGATTTCGCCACTCCTGCCCTCGTTGACATCAGCCCCACCGGTGCCTTCCGCTCTACCTTGCACGCCTGGCACACCTTACACTTCCTGACGTATTCACGAATGTCCGCCTGCATTCGTGGCCAGTAATGATTCTGCGCTACCCTCGCCAGTGTCCGAGTGATACCCATGTGCCCTGCTTTTGGGTCGTCGTGACATCGTCTGAGGATGACATCTCTTTCTCCCTTCGGCACGACACGCTTCCAGACAGGATCCATCTTCCCCTTTCCCTTGCTACCAGACAATTTTTTCCACAAAGTATCACTCACCGTTTTCCAATCGCGATATCTCTGCGACTCAGTCTGCACCCGCACTATCATATCTTCATACCAACGATCCGACGATTGGGGTATTGTGATACTACTCACCTCCCCGATCGCCCGTGAAAGTGCATCAGGGACTAAATGTTCCTTACCTTTTCGATGGACAACTTCGAACTCGAATTGCTGTAGGCGCACCGCCCATCTCGCCAACCTGCCCGTGGGATCTTTAAGATTATTTAGCCAAACTAGCGAATGATGGTCCGTGATCACTATAAATGGGGTGCCCTCGATGTACGGTCGAAATTTCTCGACGGCCCATAGCACCGCCAAGCACTCCCTTTCGGTCGTGGAGTACTTTCTCTCCTGAACTGACAAAGCTCTGCTAAGATAGCACACTACTTTTTCTCCAGTGGCATGTGCCTGGCTTAAGGAGAGATATACACCTAGAATGGTCGGCAAAATCGATTTATTTTTTATTGCATTTTCGTGAAGATACAGGTCTCAAAAATATCTGGTGAAAACACCAAGTTAATATTTTTATAAATAAGCTAGTTACAGCCGATATAATCAAACGTGTTTTACGAAGTATGATACGATAGTTATTAACATTCATTAGGCTGCTTCAAGTATTGTTCAATTGGTGTTAAAACAAGCTGTAAAAGAAGTACAACGGGAAATAAAAACAAAATTCGAGTGCTGGTATAACCAAACTAACCGTTTTTGGAGATAGTACGGGGCGAAAACGTGGTTTTACCTCATTGTAGGGAGTTGAGGTTCTCATTGGACAGTTTACAGGAAAAGTTTTTGATATTCTTGTAAAATCTTCTTATTGTGCTAAATGTAACTATTGGAATAAACTCGAAAATACTGAGCAATGTGAGGAATGGAAATCGAATCACGATGGAAATTGCCAGGCCAATCATGATGGATCGGCAGGTAAAATGGAAGTAGACGCCATGAAAGAATTATTTTCACAATCTGCCGAAAAGTATAGAGTTATGTACACTAATTACGCCGGGGATGGTGACTCTAAGACGAACACGGGATTAGTGAATGCGAAACCGTATGGTAACGAGATTGAAATTACAAAAAAAGAATGAGTGGGTCACGTTCAAAAGCGATTGTGAACCCTTCTTCGCGAATGAAAGAAAAAAGTCTTGGAATCAGCAGCAAAAACAAATTGAGGGCAAAGTTGATAGATATACTGAAGATTTACTATGGCTTAGCTATTTGCAGAAACTGTGCCTCCAAGGATGAAATGAAAAAAGCGATACGGGCAACATTTTACCATTACGGCTCAACAGACAGCAAGCCTCAACAACATTTCTGTCCCGAAGGCCCCGAATCGTGGTGCCAGTTGCAACGAGCAAAGGCTAAAGGAGAACTGGAAAATGTTCGTCACAATTATTGAGCATTGCCAAAAATGGTGTTAGATGTCATCAAACCAGTAAACAAAGACCTCAGCAATGAAAAATTGTTGGAACGCTGTGTTTGTCGATATACCCAAAACTGCAACCAACTTATTTGGACAATAGCCCCAAAAACGATGAACAGCGGGGCCAAAATCGTTAGCATTGCAGTATATCTTGCAACATGTACATTCAACAATGGTTTCACCTCATCGCTGGAAGTCATGAATGTGTTAAGAATATCGTTCGGATCAGGAGCGCACTTGTGCGCAGCGCAAGAAGACGAAACTTGCATAGCGAAAGCCGAACTGCAAGCGCAAGAACAGACGAAAGAAGGTTGAATACGGCGCCGGCAAGACAATTTAGAAACCATGAATATTCCGTAAACAGTAAAAGACTTACACTATGGGCCTGGTATCGATGATTCTATGTTAGTTGACAAATTTAATGATTTATTCAGTCCTAAATTTTCAAACGCGTTTTTCTTAAAAACACGTTTTTCAAATCGGTACCCAAAATTTCTCGAAAACCAAGTAACTGATTACCTTAATTCTTTTTGTGATTATTTTATATAACATTATCTAGTACTTGTCATAGGATTTTTTTTTCGTTACTTAGTTTTTGTTTTATAGCCAAAATAATATCTAATTTTTGGTCAAAAAATCACTATTCATGTTCAAACGTCCGCCATTTTGTCATTAATCGATATTTTCGAAATCGGCTATGACACGAACTAGATTATAGTATCTAATTTAATAATCTTTTTCCATTTTTTTCTTCAGATAACTTTTGAACAAATGCCAGTGGGTACCGTTAACGCTGTTTTTTTTTGCAGCGCTCCAAGGATCATACAATATCCTTGTATATTTTTTATATTTTTAAATAAAAAAAAATTAAGCATACTTTTGAATGTGTATACTTTTAGATAATTAAACTCCCAATCCGATATTTCAAATAGTTTTCCTTAAAAAAATGCACAAAAATGACCGTTTTATCCGGCTCCTAGGTGTATATCTCCCCTTAATACTGCTCCTATGCCCACGTTCGAAGCATCGGTCTGCACCTTAAAAGGGAGGTCGAAGTCTGGACATGCCAGGACTGGAGCAGTAGACAGCTTGTGTTTGCAATCTTGAAATGCCCGCTCGCACTCCTCGGACCAAATAAACTTCCGACCCTTTTTTAATAGATCGCTTAGAGGTGCCACCATGGTAGCATGGTCCGGAATAAACCGTCGGTACCATGATACCATTCCTAACAGCTGTCGCACATGCTTTACCGTTCTCGGCCGAGGATATTCGCTAATGGCTTCCACCTTCTCCAGGTCTACATGCAAGCCGTCCCCATCTATCACATATCCCAGATATTGCAGCCGCGATCTACAGAACTGACATTTGTCTCTTGAGACACGCAAGCCAGCTTCCCTCAGACGCACGAAGACCTCACGCAACACCTCCACATGCCGCTCAAATGTATCGGTAACAACTATTATGTCGTCTAGATATGTGAATACAAACGGCTCGAGTGCAGGTCCCAGAACCGTATCTATCAGGCGCTGCCACGTTGCCCCCGAATTGTGGAGCCCAAAAGGCATCCGCAAAAAGTGAAATAGACCTCTCCCCGTCACCGTGAACGCAGTATACTGTCGAGAGTCCTTTGCCATTGGTACTTGCCAGTACGCCGACTTCACGTCCAGCGTTGACAAGTACTTCGCGTTGCGCAGCTTTTCAAGTGTCGTGGATATGTACGGCAGGGGATAAGCATCCTTCTCAGATATCGCGTTCAATTTTCGGAAGTCTACACAGAATCAATAGGAGCCATCTTTCTTACGGACCAATAAAATTGGCGAGGACCAAGGGCTCGATGACGGCTCAACCACTCCCAGCCGCAGCATTTCGTCCAGTTCCAAATTTATCTGCTTTTGTACGGCAGGAGAGACAGGGTAATATCTCTGTTTAATTGGTACGGCCGACGTTTTAATCGAGTGCTCCACAAACTTGGCGCAGCCTAGTCCATCCCCCATCAATTGAAACTGCTCCGTCAGTAGACTCGTTTGGATCACTGTTTCCTCTTCGGACAAATGAGACTGGTTCCGCACCATCTTTCCCGATACGGACTCTACCGCCGCGACGGACGTCCATTGTCGACCCTTCATGTCCAACACGACCCCGAAGCATTTCCAAAAATCCACTCCTAGAATTATTTCTTGGGGTATGGATAAAACAACCAGTGCGACCAAGTGACTCTTGCGCCCGTTCAGCGCGAACTCCAGCCGTACAGCTCCATTTACCACGCACCTTTCCCCATTAGCCAGTCCAACTTCCTCCACTTTGCCCTGGCTCAACGTTACTCCTCTGTTGACTAACCGAGACCATCCTCTTTCCCCCAGGATTGTATGACTCGCACCAGAGTCTAGCAGGCCCTCCATGACCACCCCCTCTACCTCTACTCGCAAGTGCGGGCGACTATCCTGCCCACTGTTCGGTAGCGCATAGTCCACTCGCGAAGACTTCTCCACTCGCCGCGACCTACCTCTAGTGCTCGCTCGGCCGCCTAGTGAGCACGTCGACCATTTCCCAGAGCCTGTGGGTCTGATCGCGCTCTCGTTTCTGGCTCACTCGTCCTGGCTCGACACGTAGGGCAGGCTGCTCGAAGGACTCCTTGTCGACCGCACCCAAAGCAACGCCTGGGTTCTGTGCAGTCCCTCGACATATGACCCTCCCTCCTACAATTCCAGCATTGCAGACGACTCCGTCCGGACAGCACAGCAACTTGATCTGGGGTTTCTGCACTCACATATGCCAAGTCCGGCTCCAAGCAGCGTCTGGATCGCGTAATGGGTGGTATGAAAGCCGCTACAGACGTTCTCGTTGCGTCCAGCGTCCGTCCCATTCTGACCAGCTCCGCGATCGATGATATTGGGGTCAGACTTAGCTGCTGCTGGTAGAAGGGCGAGATATTCCTGCGCAGTGTTTTCAATTTCTCCTCTTCCGAACAGGGCTGCTTCAGACGAGAAAACAGGCGCTCCATTACGGCAACATACACGCCCATCGATTCACCTTCACCCTGAGTCCGCCTGCGGATCTCATCCCGTAGACGGTCCTCATAGTCCGTCGGCAGAAACTCAGCCTTCAGTTCGTCTACCAGATCGTCCCAACATGAAACTAAACCGCGATTGGCCCTGAACCAGATCAGAGCTCGTGATTCGAATAGATCCACTGCCGCCTTGAATAGTTGTCCCCTTGCCTGTCTCAGCTCCTCAACACGCTCAAGAAAGGCATTCGCCGACCCTGAAGCATCCCCACTAAACTTGAGACCCCATTTTGCTACTTCTGCCGGATTTGTCGCTTTCGCCTCCCGGGGTGCCATCGTAGTCGTCGTGTCACTAGTAAGATCTGCCTCGTCTTCGCTGACCCCTTCCGTCTTCTCCACCAAAGTACCCATAGATATGATGAGCCGATTGCGTATCTTCTTCGCACACTCCACCTGCTCGGGTGTAACTGCCTGCATATTACCGAGTCCACGAAAGCCAAACTCAATCTTGACTCTGGCTTTGATAAAGTCTGAAGATGTCTTATCACCCGAGATTTTAGCCACCAAATCCTCGATTTCGGATGCCTTCGCCGTCAACTCCGAGAGATCCGTTTCGAACTCAAAGGGGTATGCCGCTTCCACATAGGACGTGTCTAGAGCTGTAACTGCTTTCAGCGTTGCCCTGAGCGTCTTCCGCATGTTCTCTACCGTATCTGATTGAAATCCGCGAATGGCCAGCTCATATGTGAGCTCATCCTTGTTTAGCCTACCTACCATAATCCTCATCTCTCCAAGTGCTTATATGCGACCACCTCCCAACGAAGATTAAAAGATAAACAGGTATGCTCCTGAATAAAACGCAACCTCAGTAACACGTCGAGAATGCTGGATCAAATTCACAGATATTTCTCACCCGTCATCAACACCAATACCTAAAATTCCCCTAAAATTCCCCTAAAATTCCCCTAAAATTCTCACTAAAATTCTAAAAGAACTAGTTGCTAAGACGGAGAAACTAGAATCATGCCCCCACGGCGATCAAAATAAAAGAATCGTGATATCTTAGGCCACGCTATATCACCGAACACCCTGTCCACACTTTCTACTCACAAGCAGATCTGTTCTGAAAATCCAACCTCTTACTAATAAGGAAAATTAAAATTTCACTCACTCACGCACTTCATACATTATAAATTCTTCCTATACAAAATCTGTCACACTCACTTCAATTCATACGGCCACGCTGAGAATCCAGAATTCAAATATTGTTAGGAATACGTAGTTCGAAGCAAAAATATAACAATATATAAATATATATATATATATATATGTATATACAACAAAGGAAAAATAACATGCAAATTTTAAGTTCGAATCAGTTCCATCACATATAATGTTAACATGATCGATTCTCCACCTAAATCATCCAACGATTAACATAACTTCCCAATAGCGTAACCGTAAACCGATTTCTCAGTGAAATACTTCCGAACACTACTTTATGATCTCATCAGATGTGTAAATACGCGCCTATCCGCCTTCCCACCGTTTGGGACTTGGGACTTACAAAATTTTTCACGTTTACCGTTTTACCGGAACCGCCGTTAGGCCCCACGTTGGGCGCCAATTTGTTACCGTTAGCTTTTAAAAACCGTCTTCTAACCCTTTATGTCCGACCGGGACGTTAGGGCCGTAGTTTCGGGCGCCTCTGCTCACGGAGAAAGGGGTGGGTTTGAGCGCCACTCGCTTTGTTCAGCCCGAAACCACTAAAGGCACCACCGCTCTAAAGCGAGAAATGAGCGACGTGCATCCACCTAAAATTTCTCACCGTCGGAATCAACTCTTTAAGTAAAAATGATATTTACGAACGGCTTTCAATTTTTTTACACGATTACATATATTTTCTTTTCGCTATCGATTCCAAAAGATTTTCACACACAAAACCCGATACTAATCCTATGCGGCCGCGGTATAATTATGCACTGATCTAACTTAATAACTAAAATAAACACAAAATTCAAAAATAAATATATATAAATAAACCTGGCTAATAGAATCCCTCGCTGGGGCCCTGAAGTCTCGTCGCCGACAATCGCACTAATTCTTCCGCCTCATTCTCCCTCGCAGCCACTCGTACCACTAGCAGACTTTTTCCCGTCGTTCGACAGTCTCCTTTTTCTTCCGTTAATCGAAAATGACGAATTCCGCACAAGAAATGATATTCCGACGTCGCTATCACACCATATATTTAATTCCTTTCAAACTTTTCGCCTCCTTCCAGGTCGAATAATCGTCTTCACCGTCTGACTCCAATCCACATGCAAATCAAAAATCACCAATTAATTTTTTCCAAAATCGTATCGTACACTTCTGCTACCGTACCTGGCTCGATTTAAAAAGAAAGCCAGGCTTTCACCTATCGCTCGATGTAGCGAAATTTTCAAATTATCGGGACTTCCCTGAACCGCTTAGTTGATTCACCCCGTCGCTGTTCCCCACGCGCGTCGAGTTCTCATTTCCACCTCGCGTTCCACCCGTTTGGGACAACTCGACTTCCCCTGCTCGAACATCCGTCATCTGTGACATTTTGGATTGTGAAACTTCAAATTGTATGTTGACAGGTGAAATTCGCGACATTGTCAATTTCAAGTGTTACAGTGTAGTGTTTTGCGTACGTGCATCCAGGAAATTGGTCATTAGGTAAGTAAGATCCTTGTTAGTTTGTGCCGCTCCCGGGGGAGAAAATACATGTTGCGCGATCCGAGGTTTTGTGTGAACATCTTCGTTCCGAAATTTCTACGGTGTCAGTGAGTGCGGTTATCTAAACGATTCGCCGTAGGATTGTGATTGATTCACCGAACGTCGATCGTTCATCTATTGCCCTCCGAGTGTTTTCCAGACTGAGTTCTACAGTCATGAACCCAGTCAATTGCCTATGGTGATATTCCCACCGTGCATTCCTTCTAATCATATCTGGGTCAGATGTTAGTCCAGGTCAGGAGCCGCCGATCCGAATGATCAAAATTGTGCGATGCCCCGCGTGTTCGTGCGTCGAAATTAACGTGTCGACTTAGATATTAGTGTCTCTGAGCCGCCTATTACTATTTCGCTCGCGGAATTCGTTTGAAACATCTTTCGTGATTCGTCATCGATAATCTCAGGTGTCTTTGAGTTTTGGTTGTTGTGTCTCGATTCTTGATGGTACGAATCATCTAGATGACCCTGTCGAGATCGTCCTCAGTCGAGTTAAATGTCTGGTCGTAGGTCGCGTTGAGTGTAGATGTTTAGATCGTCGATTAGATGCTTGCTAATTTCGCGTCCTAAACTACTGCCCTATCGTTTTGTGCTTAATGCATATCCATATACATTTACATTCACTGATTTAATTAATGTGAGAGATATGACAAACCTAAGAGAGCTAATTCCTCGGTGGTTGCAGTTCAACCTCCATCGACCTAGCATCAGTAGGTCGGTGGAGATATTTTTTTTTTTTTTCTCGTTAATACTTGCAAAACTCAAATGACCGTGACAGGCTTGATGCTAGGTCTGGTCAAAACAACAAGAGTCTTTCATCGCTAACAATATATGCCAACAATTCCTCAATGTAAACCTGGGGCTAACCTATAAAATGTAAACCTATAAAACTATCATTCCTTAGACCACATCGACAAATTGCCTGCCACACCATGTACTGTTTAGGAAATTTACTGGTTTTCTTCGATTCAAATACTTCATTTACTGCACTTTGCTTTAGCAGTGTAACAATTATGGTCAGGAATCTATCTAAAGTCCGCTTCGACATACATAAGTCTCTAAAATGACACAATCGAATTTCGTCGCATATTGATTGTATAATTTTCGAAACCTCGTTTTTGCTACTCTCTCCTTGCTCAGATCGCATTGAAACTTTTTGCTCCTTGTATGTTCTCAACTTGTAACGTTTCTTCATTCGATCGACCGTTGGCTTCGATGAAATGAAAATGTTGAGTTTGATCTCGGACTTCCTGGCAATTTTCTTCGGTAAGTCCTTGTATTTGCTTCTAAATTTTTTACTTAATCCTCTTTTGCTGGTTTGCCTTCTTATAATTCGTTATAACCCTGTCCGTTTGACCGCTGAAAGTGACGTTTTAATGACCTTAGCAATCTTCGAAAAATTGATTTGGAGATTTTCCACTTGTTCCGATATAATTTGCTGTCATACTTTTTCTTGTTTCAACTACATGGTGACAGTTAAATAGTTCCTGCAACTTCACTGCGGCAGCGATTGTTGTTATATTCAATGTACTTACCTAACTGACTCGGGTGCTCAGCAAAAGCCAGGTTCGAGAAGAAAGTCTTGCCGATAATTGTAAATGTATGTAAATGAAGAAGCTATGTAAATAAAAAAAATATATGTAAATAAACATATGTAAATAAAAAAGTTTGAGTAGCCTTGTAGGGAGAGCACTGTGTGTGGAGTTCCTGGTTTGAATCTAGATTCAGGCGAGGAACCGCGCACCGAGCTTTGAGTTCATTTGGCTCAGAATAAGTACCTACGCTAATGGGTAAAGTGAGTCGTGGAACTAATCACTCTACACTCGTATTTACATTGATTAAACATTTGTGATGGAGCTCTCTACCAGCTTCAACCATAGCCGCAACATGGGTTGTCGTTGGATTATCTTACTTTTTATATGTAAAGAAGGGCGATTCCGGAGACGCTACAACCATGACTTGTACGCTATTCACCTAGAAGGAGATATAATTACAAAAAAAAGCTCGGTTAGCTCCGGTGGACAGGACATCTAGCTCGCATGAGCGATTAGCTGTGAAAACCTTTTGCGGCAGACAACAGCAGACAAACGACTTGTTCGTGCTAGAGGGACGCTCCGAGCTTAGAGGTGCTTAATTAGATCTCATCGGCTTGCGATTTGGATCGATGGAAAAGTTTGTTGAAGGAAACCAGGACCAGACCCCGGCTGCAGCACCGACGGTGACTTGTACCACTTAGAGGGTTTGTAGTTTAAGTAGATAGCGATGCAAAAACCAACATCAGGAAGCCTTCGTAGCCATAAATCTCCAGCAGTGTAGGGAACTTTTAACAAGGAGAATGCCATTCGGTTTTGTTTGATAAGCAGTTTGGAGCACGCTTTTGTTGTAAGCAAGTGATCCACTTGTTTTTGGACCAAAAAGTATCGAATTTACAGGTCGATATTGCATCGGTCTGACGATAAACTTATACTTGGGCTGAAGATGGATTGGTGCTGTGCTGTTGTTCCGCTCTTTGATTGGCTAGGAAGCTTTGTCATGCTTAGATATATTCTTATGCATTGTTTCACTGTTTGGGAAATGGTTACGTTCTACTATTAGAAGTTCGAGATGCATCATTGAAGGGTGTTTCATATTTTCATCTTCTATAGGCTACTGAGCGTCCCTTTAACTTTCAAGTTGGCGGCTCAATTTTTCTAATTCCAATTGTTGTGCGGAGAATGCATCAACTAATTAATGGTTTCATTATTTTCTTCAATTTAAGATTCTCTCGGTGGTGGCTTCCCAAATATTGCTTAATTTAGTAGAGGATGATAATTATGTTGTCGTCCATATTCTTCATGAGTCTTCATGAGAACAATTTGACCATTTGTGCAAATTAAATGGCTTTATAGATAGGGATAATACCAATTGCTTGGAGCAACCATGCAAGCACCCCGATATTTCCTTGGTAAGAAAGCCTTGCAAGTTACACATTTTATTGTGTTCTGAGTAGCGAAGCAGTTTATTTTCAAATGTAAACTTACATTTACAAACAAACAATAAATATTGTTTACCAAAATTATGCGGTACTTCCATCGAATGGCTCTCTGCGATGCTTTTCAACTAACAATGATTTTATAGGACACAGATCTTGCGTTAAACCAACCCCAAAAACGACAAAAAAAAAACAAACGAAGCGAATAAAGAAAGGATATATACCATGGCTGCGGTGAATATGAGCGGCATTGCGAAACATAAATGTTGGTAATTGGCATGTCCAACCAACTACGTTGTTTTAAGTATGTAATATCTTCATCACTTGACTATGAGCATAATCGGACAGTCACCTAGCATTTTTTTTAAAACCAGGTTTTTTGTGCCTTTTTCGAAAGCTGGTTAAAATGTGGCCACTAAACATTCTAAACCCAGCAAGAGGCAGCGACAAATAACCTATAGCAGAGCCTTACAGTCTAAAACTTGCGGTCATATCGAAGGACTTTCCCCAGGACTTCTTACGACTGACCAAGTGGACACGGTGCAAAATGCCCTTGAGGAAATGATACTGGCCGAGATAGAGAGAATCGTCACTCTTCGCTTACTCAGCATAGCCTACAAAGCAAGTTACATGTCCTTTCACTGTAAGGACAACCCAACGGCGGAGTGGATAAGGACAGAGACCTTAAAGATGAGGCCGCAAGAAGGAGTCAACCTATGGGCCTCGGAAAAATCTCTCATTCCCAACTTCAAGACCCTTGTTGGATAGGCGGAGTAGACTTGGCTACGGAAAGGATCCTGGCTTTCGTAGGGCACCAGAATAAGGATCTCAAAGTCAAGTCCTGGAGAATCCTTTTCAGAGAGAGCAAAAATAAGTACGCCTTGTTAGTCATAGCAGCAAACGAGACCTTAGCTAACAAAATCACTGACGGAGACGGCAACATTAGCTTCTGGTTTGTACAGGTTCATTTGACAATCAAAAAGTCAGCCGAAAAATCATCAAAGCCGCCTCTCACTTCAACTACCAATCTGGAGGGTAATGAAATTGACATAGAGGGATAACGTTCACCTTTGGAAACACACTGGATTTGCTGCCAACAGCAAATTTTCCAGGCTGCAAATTAGGAGTAACGACGAGGCCGACGAAGAAGAGAAAGACCCTGATCGGAAGCCACACTTACTTTTGATTAAAGAAATCACCACGTTTGAAGAGGTTCAATGGATACACTGGTCAATTAGCCTCAAATCTGTCATATTAAAGAGCTGTCATATAAAAAAGAGCAGGTAAAGTTTCTGCTTTACAAATTTCAATTTGCCATCAAAAGGGCAAATCAACTTTATCAGCTACACATAAGCAGATACAAATAATAAAAAGGCATTGGATGGCAAGGAAATTGCACTATGCGTCTTGATAGATATAGAACGAGCCTTTCTTGATAGATATAGAACGAGCCACACATGAATAGGATACCTTAAGTTGCAGACTGCGAAAAGCTTTAAATGAAACAATCCGATGATGCGATGAAAAGGGTTCCTCAGAAAACTAGCATAGTATCATTCACCAGAAAAAATAAAATCGAAATAGGAGCCCTTAATATTAGGGGCACCACTGTATGTCTGCGAAAATAGGCAAAATATGTAAGCACCCACCTAGATAGGAAAGTTGCCTAGAACAATCATACAAACAAATGCACTGAAGGGCATTAAGGCAGTCTAGGCGACAAAAGAAATGCTTGGACACAATTGGAGGCTATCTCCATGGCAGACACTCTAGGTAAACAAACAAGTGGTGAGACCTATCATCCTATAAGAATCTGCAATGTCGTGGAAGAAAACCATACAAAAAATTGATGTTAATAGGCTCAACAAGCTTCAAAGGATGGCCTGCCTGTTGATTACCAGAGCAATTAGCGTCACCCCGACGGCAAGAATTGAGGCTCTTCTTATCCCAGATAATTCACGAAGAAGCAGCGAAACAGACTATTAGCCTACAACAAATTCAGCTATACTCTTAGAGGTGTGAGAGGCCCTGAATCAAATAGGGGCACAGAACAGTCTCGAGTTGATATGGATCCCCGACCATGGGGGTGGCACGAAGAAAACGATGAAGCTGATACCAAGGCCAAAGAAGGAGCAAGATTGCCTACTCCGTACTGGGGCTTAACAACGCAAACATGGAGAAGGAAATGAAAACATAGAACAAGAAAAAAATTCAAAGCTTCTGGCTTAATCTTGGGGGTTTGAGGCACTCAAAAACACCTTGGCGTCAACATCATCAGAGCAAAAGAAGCAATGGCTTTCAATAAAAGTGATATAAGATCCCTATGTGCAGCGTTGACAGGTCACCTTCCTTGCAAAGAGCACCCCCACAGAATAAGTGAGAAGCTGGACGACTGCTACAGATACCAGGAGGTCACAGTACTAGGGGTCTTCTGAACCTACTCTATGCAATCAAGGGCACTCGGGACACCGAAGGCATTGCGAGAATCAAAGAAATCTCACTTATCGAAAAGAACAGTGCCCCACAACGTCGTTTCCTACCTCCTAGGCCAAGGTGATTTAGTCGATGGGCAGAGATCATGACCATTCTTTGAATTAGAATGTCGAGAGGAGCAACGCATACTTGAACAAATACCAAATGAGGCATATAAAAGAGAAAGTTAAAGAATTTAATATAAATAAATAAACGTATTTTCAGCAATAGATAAATGCCGTATGAAAACGAAAAATTTAACCAAACAGTTTTTCACTAAACTGTAAATTTGTTTTTTGTATAATTTTGATGTAGTGAATTGGAAGATGGTTTTGAAGCAAGTAATATGAGGTGAGTCAAATTTATCTCAGACAGATCTTGTTAAGTTGAAAAATGAAAACTTTTGATGATGTTCTAAATACAATATAACTCAACTACTTCCTGTTTGCAGTGCACAAGAAGGCCTAATTGATTTTTTCATTATCAATATCTATTTTCATGATCTTTAAATTTTGTTCACTAGTAAATGTCCTCTAAGAGCATCTAAATATCAAGATTTCAACTAAAAAAAGTGAATATTTACACCCGTATATTTTCAAAGTTAGAATTGACTTTAAAATTTGATGTTTAAGACAAAATCTAGGCCGGTTCCACCTGGTATATCACTGTCATGAATCTTTTAGATCAATATACATAGGTGATGTATTAATTTTTTATTTTA
Organism: Nemotelus pantherinus; assembly: GCA_963978885.1. Classification (NCBI taxonomy): domain Eukaryota; kingdom Metazoa; phylum Arthropoda; class Insecta; order Diptera; family Stratiomyidae; genus Nemotelus; species Nemotelus pantherinus. Next base: position 81,523,848 of record OZ022265.1, on the reverse strand, counting down.
CTAAAAAAAATTATGGTCAAATATTCATTCGTTAGCAAGAGTTTTGATACACAGGTTTTGATCAGTGTTGTCACCTTACTACATTTGTAGCAAATTGACTACATTTTTTCGGCCTTTGCCGTTTTTGCTACTTCACTACTCAAATTGTTAAATCTACTACATATTGTACCGAGAATGTAATATTGAAGAAGATTTAAGCGCTGGACACACAGAACGCTATCGGGCGTAATGGGCGGCACGGACAGTCATACACAGTCGTTCAGTAATTTGGCTATGTCAAACACAAGGCGACAACGCTAACTTTGCAACGTTAGTCTGTTTGCATAACCTGCATTAAGTGTCGTTCAAAAATACTTTTTCTATCAGGCGCCCAGTTTTCTCACATATTTGACTACGACGGCTAATCATCGCTCGCGTTTCTTCGCCAGAGAACTATTAAGCGATGAAAAAATATATGAACCTTCAAATGACTTGATACATTTTTTCAGCAAGTTTAAATTGTTTGAAGGTTCTTATGTAGAGAAGTAAGAAATTTATGTATGCACACACGTATTTGAAAAGCAATGATTTATTTACTGTTATTTGTTATAGAACTGAAATATTCATTTGTTATTGAAATCGTAGAATTTTTTTTATATTTTGATAGTTTTGTTATCTTTGGGTTAGAAAACAGATTTTACGAGTATATGACGCTTTTAATTTAAAGGAAACTGATTTTGAAATTTTACTACAAAAGGCCCTAATTTACTACATAATTTTCCCCAAATCTAATCCAGAAATATCTTTCGGCGGTGACATCACTGGTTTTGATACAAGAAACAATCACCTTCCAGGAAATATAGTACGTATTGAGCCTGTCCACTGAATTTAAATCATATGCTTACAAGCTGAAAGAGTATATTTTTCAATTCAAATCGACTTGTCTTTATCCGAATCGAACCCAGGTGATAAATTACTAGTTTCGTTAGTAAAGTTTAAATCAAATTTTTGACAAACAATTAAATTCTGTAAATCAAAATCGCCATTGTGCTGAAAACAATACATACAACCACACTACTTACTTTTGGAAGAGAGTCCTCGGCAAATACTCTTCTCTCAATTATGGTAATTTTACAGACGATTAACGACAATTCTCATTCATTCCCTACGACAAATTTCTATGAATCTAATCGACGAGAAAAACATTTTAGAAACACTCATTGCTAAGCATTTAAGCTGTATGTCTACTGTGAATTTTGATGTGGGTAGGCGTAGAATGGCATTTCAATTTTCACCCCTTAACATCATTTAGAAATACATACTAACCTGTTTCCCAGTGTTTTCTCGTGTTATGACAATACGTCTACAAAGAGCAAAACTTATATGTCCTTAAGAGTGAAACAATTGCCTCTCTGTAGCTTCCGCAACATGTGGTGCAACCGCGACATATGCAGCCAAGTGTTTCCGTTTCTACTGCACGTCCCTCAGGCAATCTACACGTGCTGCAACGTCAACGCCAACCATGACTCCGGCGCGGTTCTCATTCACAAAAGCGCACAATAAATAAACACTCTTCGAAACGAATGTATCCGCAACCGATTCCCTCATGCGCTTCCGCCGACACACGCCCCACGATTCGTCGACGCGACCTTTTCTTTTGTTTCTCCAAGTGCTCGAGAAGGCGGCTTAACCGTGTCAGCCTCAAGATTTCTTTCTATTTTGGTTACAGACAATGATCCTTGCAGCAAACAAGCCACGTAATTGCTTGTTTATGCTTTACGGTTCCCACTATAAACACTCGGCCGAGCACGTTGTAAAGATGCAGTTCAACAAGGGCCAAATAAATAACAGCATACGAACTTGAAGGGTCTTTTGTCTATTTTTGCCATTAATAACCGCCAGCGAACGCAATGTCTTGGCCGCCGCAACGTGCGCTGAATCCGATCCTTAGGCCATCAAAATCCGCGTTAAATCCATTAAATGCTCAATAAAAATCCCAAGCACACACAGTACAGATACGACACACGCATTAGCCCCGGATGTTGCTTTGATCAGCCACTTCAGTCATTTCGAATTAATTATCGCCAATAACTCGTCGTGATTGTCGTTCGCATTTCCAATAAAGAATCTGAAAATAACAAAATTTTATGCGTCCATAAGCAAATTGTGGCGAATGATTCAATTTTTAGTTTATTTGAAAAATGCTTGGGAAGGGTGAAACTGCACTAAAATCAACAAATGGTATTTGGCCTTTGGCTTTGAAATGATTGTTTTTTTTACAGGGGCGCTTCTAAACTTTGATTCGATTCAATCCATAAAATGATTTATAGCCGTTATGCGCAATTACTTACGTTTTAATATAAATACGAATTCACATTATACCTATATTTATTTCGATATACATTTTAAGAGGCTAATGCCTTATTACAAAAATAGAAAAAACAAAAAAACAAAAAAACAAAAAAAAACTCTAGCGCACCTGAACCGCTAGAAAACTAATTTTCGAAGAAATTGTCTTTGAGTGACCAAAAAATTTGGAAAGACGTAATATACTTTTTTGTAGAATCATATCAACCATTCCTTATCTCATGCAATAAAACTCAACTATAACACAAATGATGAAAATGTTCAGTGCTGGGAACACTTTCCCAACGAAGCAGCAATAAGTTTACCATAACAAGCTCATACTTAAATCAACTTATTCTTTGAATTTCGTTCTCATCGGAGGATTTCATCGAAAGTTTCAGCGGTTAAACGTTGTTTGAGGCTGCCATCCGAAAAATGTTCAAAACTCGGAAAATCTAAAAATTGGTTTCTTATTTTTGTCGCAAATGCTTTGCATATGAGTTTGTCATTTCAAGCATCTGTTGGTGCAATATTTATGAAAATGGCTAATACTGGTTACCCTGTGTCAGCAGCAGAGCAAAATATATACCAAATCTGCTTCACGTTAAGTTAAACCCAACCAGTAAATTTCGTTTCGATTGAATCACTGCGCTGGAAGCTTTACGGATGAAAAGAATTTTAGGGCTGCCACCATTAAAACTTTTCAAATTTTTAAAACGTTAATATTTGTTGTTAATTTTCATTGCAGGATTATTCCCATTTGCAAATCTAATGACATAATCGCTCAGTCAAGAAATTCCACAAAATTACAAAAATGGTCATAGCTGGCAGCCCTTTCATGATTTTTGTACGAAATTCCTACGACATTTACTTCACATTAAGGTCCATTTGCTGCATGAACTTCGTTTTGATTTCTGCACTGGACCGGAAGCTATAGGGAAAAAAGCTTTATTTTGCTGAGCAAATTTGCAGGATTTATGAGACAAAAATCACCATAGCTGGCAGCCCTATTCTAATTTTTCAACCAAATTTTTACCAAATGTTACAAAGGGTAAGATTCAAGTACTGTGTGAGTTTTGTTAAAATCTGATGGCTGAATCGGAAGTTATAGGCCAAAAAGCTGTTTTTTTTCTCAGTGATTTTTCAAGATGGTACCACTGCCACAGGGTTGCCCGCATTTCAAAATCACTTCTATCAGACCTGGTCCTAGCTAATACAAACATGTTCTGTAAATTTCATCATGATCGGATAATCCGGTCGTCAGTTTTCGTGAACAGAACTTTCGAGTGCTGAAAATAGAGGTAATTTGGTGATGGGTTGCCGTTCTTGTGTAAATCGGAATTTTCAAAATTTTAATTTGACATGATGGACAAAGATCAAAATTTATTAATGATTTGAAATTTTTGCCAAAAATCAAAAATTTTTGAGGAGGGTCAGTGATTTGAAGGATTTTTTTTCAGGAGCCTGCCGTAGCTACAGTGTTACCCGTGCAACCTTGAAAACCCATATATGCTAAGTCCTAGTCAACATCAATATGCTCTGCAATTTTCACGATGATCCGATGTTTTGATCACAAGTAATGACAAATCAAAATTTGAAAAAAAATCCTTGCCTACTTTTAGGCACTTAGCACCCACACACGGCTCAAAAATTTCAATTCTTTATCATAGACAAACTAAAAACATAATTAGTTTTCATTCCCAATACTTTTTTCCAACGAAAAATTACACTGCTTGGAAATATAGGAGTACCTCAAAATTCACTAAAACGCTCGCCACCGCCAAAAGGTTTAGGATATCTGAATTTGAGAAAGTCGTGGACCTACCTACTATACACATCTACGTTCTCCGAAAGTTTCAGCTCAATCGAATCGGCCACTCCAGAGATTATCTCGGAAAATCATTTTGCTGATATATATATATATATATATATAAAGAAATATGAATTTTCGGCGAAACGAGTTTAATACTATTGTTCTTCGAACATTAGTAACAAAGCAAAAGAATTTAACATGGTATTCAATTCGAAAGTTAAACATATCAATCATCAATGAATTAAAGTATTGCATAAAAGATAACAGGAAAGTTAAATACACAATATTACAATCATAAAATATAATAATATTCTAGGATGTTAAGAACAAGTGAAATATAACGGATTAAAGGAAATAGAGATGTTGGTGAAATTAAGGCGGCACTGAAGGCAGCACTTCCAGGTAGTGATGCGCGTTTCTGTTATTTTCAAACAAACGAAAACGAACTGTTTTTTAAAACTGTTTGAAAAAACAGTTTGAATTAACGAATGAAACAAATTTTATGCTGTATGACAATTAGAGTTGGATCGTACTAGGATTTTCACATACTAGGTAAACTAGTACGAGTACGAAAAAATACCTGATTGAAGTATGTACATATATACATACAATGCATACGATTTGCATCGATGTAATGAAACGGACTGACATGCCCTCCCCCACCCTCCAGACACAACGTTTCCAAGCTAGACTGGTGTTGGTGCAAGATGACCTCCAAAGAATACCGAGTCATTAGTCTGTGCAGCTGGTCCGTAACTTTCCAATCGTCGGTCATTTATTTGGCAAGTCTTTCTCCAATCTAGGGGCCATCTAAAGGAAAACGATCAAATTCAGTCAATTTAATTTGTTTTTCATTTTATTATATGCAAGAAACACCTCCTGTATTCGTTAAATGACCAAAGTAAAAAAAAATACTAAGATAGGACCAACTAATCCTGTTGGCATCTATATGACTTTTCATCGAGCGATCTCGGATACCAAACTTTTCCTGGCTAATCTAAAACAGTCGGATTTCCACTTCGCCTCACTGAAGCATGAAGTTTGTCGAAAATGTTATTAAGAAATGGTAAAAAAAATGTTTCGTTTATGAAACATGCACCCACTAGGCGGCCAACCTCTTCCGTAAGGCTGGACATGAGTCCAGGGGCACCTTACCTCCAGCGGTATCGTAATTTTTATAACCCCAGTAAGGTTGGAGACACCCTCGTGGCGACCTGCAGGAGATGCCAACTGGTGAGCCAAAAAGGATCTCAACTTTTTCCTCCTTGGCACTTTTAGTGCTACTTTTAGTTTTTCCGCCGGATTTTACTTTGCCGTATCTTCGAAACTAGGCCGCTTTTCCCCAGACATGTATGGGAGTTTCGCCGGAAACAACTCAGAAAGGTCTCCGAATTTTTGGAAAAAATGAACGTTTTGCCGAATTTCCCCTATAAAAATTTTTTTTCGCCCTTAAAATATCACTATTGTACTCCCCGACCACTTTCAATCATCGAAAGCGCCGCAAAGTTAGTTTTTGCCAAACTATGGCCGAAAAACACCTTACTCCCCTGCAAAACCGAAATTTTTGTATCACAGCAATGTCCCAAGCCACTCTAACCCAAAATTGGCCGATTTTGTCCGATTTCAGCTCCTTTTGCCCTAAAAACTTTTTGAATATTTGAATAAAATACTTGCAAGTACGAAAATGCTCGCAAGTACGAAAATATTGTTTTCCGCAGCTAAACAATTTTCCACTGCCAAACAGTTAGTTTAAACAAACGAAAAACGGTTCGTTTAAAACAAACGAAAAACGATTCGTAATAAAAAAAAATCGAAAAACGATTCGTTTTAAAAAAACAGTTCATTTAAAAAAAAAACGATTCGTTAGAGAAAAACGAAAAACGATTCTTTTAAAAAAAAACAGTTCGTTTTAAAAAAACGATTGGTTTCGGAAAAACGAATGGCTTTAGAAAAACTATTCGTTGTAGAATAGTTGGAATAATTGGTTTTAGAAATACTATTCGTTGCAGAAAAATGGTTCGTTTTAGAAATGCTGTTCGTTTTAGAAAAAAAAAATTCGTTTTAGAAAAACTGTTTGTCGCTATTTGGAAATACTGTTAGTTCGTTTTTTGCAGCCAAATGTTTTTTTTCAAACTGTTTGGCATTTTGAGCCCATCACTACTTCCAGGTATTCACTGGCAGAAAATTCAGCGTTTCAAAATAACGCGAAATTCAACTGGACATGCTCCTGGTGCAATTGCCAGCAGACGGTGAATTGGAACAGTGAGCACAAATCCGGAACCTTCTCAACCAGAAGGTATATTTCGAGAAACTGCTTTCACGAGATTTCGAGAATCTGCTTCCAGTGCTTCTGATGCCAACCGTACGGTACTGTGGAGGAGAGTGCTGTTGCATCAAGTGCAAGAAGGGAAAAGCGCGGCCAGTTCTCCAGCAATACTCCAGCTTTCTGCATGAATTGTGGAAAGTATGTATAGACATCCAGCAAACTACCGCGGCCGTACTATGTTTACCCATATTAGTACACAAAGTCAACAGTTCATCAAAAAGTCGGTAAGCTCATATGCCAATGTCCATGCAATAAATCTGAATAAGCTTACAGTGGCTGAACAGGACACTTTTGGTTTTTGCATGATGTATAGAATTTTTTTTGAACGGATGTCGAAAAACCTTCATATGCATCCTGCGAAAGATGCAGGATTATGTGATATTCTACTCATTAAAAAACATCACCCGCTGACCACAGAAATCCGAGTCGGAATTGTTTTCGCATTACTTTGACTCGGCTGTGTCAGCCTAGTCGTCCATGCTCCCGTTGTGCTCGTAGCACAGCGTTCCTTCCAAGGCACTCGTGCTTGAGCGGCTGCTTCCTCTCTTCCCACTTCTGAGCTTTTCAGAAAGATCTCCTTGTGCTCATTCGCCAACAAATAGACTGAGATTATCCTTGCTATGACCAACATGGCGTTATTTGATACCGTACGGTAGCTCCTGGTGATTCGTAGTGCCCCTCTGCGTTGAACGGTCGCCATCTTAGCTTGATATTTTGCAACTTTTAAGACAGTGGCCCAACTCTCCACATCATATAGCAACTATTCAGAACTATTCAGAAAGATCTCCCTGCGCTCGTTCGCCAATGAATCGAACACGATTACCCCTTCTATGACCAACACGGCGATACCTGATACAGCACGGTAGCTGCTGGCGATTCGGAGCACCCATCTGCATTTATTTATTTATTTACTATTATTCAACAGATAAAATCCAATTACTGAATATAGAAAATATAAAGTACAAATATTTCACTAGCGAAAGAATGAGAAAAATGAACAAAATAATAATGAGATGATAATGATACAAAATAAAGAACAATAATAAACAAAATCAAAGTGAAAAAGTACAAATCCAAAATAAGAAAAACAGAGAAAAAAAAAAGAAAAGGAAAAAAGACTACATTGAATTAGTAGTTAGCAAAACATTATTTTTTAGAAAAGTTTTAAAGGCATATAATGTCGGCGGTAGAGGACCAAACTGTAGATCATTATGTTGCCTCAGTAATCACAACAGCGGAGAATAAAAAAAGATATCAGTGCGCGCAAATGGCACACTTAACTCAAACGAAGAGCGGGTGCCATGCACTGCAACACGGACAGAAACGTGGCTGCTGATGTCGGAATCTACCAACCTATGAAACAATTTGAAGAGTAGGCACTCATCCAGGAAAAGTCACCGTGATTCGAGGGAAGGGAAATGAAGGAACGACAAACGAACACTATAAAGACGGTAAGGAAGCTGAAACTTATAAAACAGGGTGCGAGTAAATCTGCGTTGAACCGACTCCAACGCAGTATTTAAGTAGACAAAACGAGGACACCAAACTTGACAGCAATATTCAAGAATACTACGTACAAAGGAGAGGAAAAGGTGTACACAGGTGGAAATATTACCGAAAGCTTTAGAGGATCTAATAATAAAACCGGATAATTTAGAGGCCCTGGCAGTCATATAAGAAATATGCTTATCAAATTTGAGCATAGGATCAAACATTACGCCAAGATCTCTAAAATGATCAACGACATTAAGAAGATAGCCAGAAACATAGTAGGAGAACATCAAAGGTGAAATTTTCAAAGAGAAAGACATTTTGTGACATTTCACGATGTTCAAAGTGAGAGCATTGGAAGCGCACCAAGTCTGTAGGCTGTTGAGATCGTTTTGTAAAACCATACAGTCATCTTGTGACTCAATCACTCGAAACATCTTGAAATCGTCGGCATACAAAAGACAAGAAGAATGGGTTAAAGGAGGGAGATCGTTTATGAACAAAAGAAACAGAAGAGGACCAAGGATAGACCCTTGCGGAACACCTGATGCAGGATAAAAAAGGAATTGAAGAGGAGGAATTAACAGTTCCAATACAGGTACAGTCGAGGATGTAAGAGTTAAACCAGGAAAGAAGAGGACCAGCAATGCCATCGTACCTTAGCTTTCGAAGAAGGAGGTTATGGTTGACGGAGTCAAAGGCTTTGGAAAAGTCGGTATAAAGTACATCAACCTGCTTTTGATGGTCAAGAGCGGATGCGACCGTGTGTGTGAAGGAAAGAAGGTTGGTTAAAGTGGATTTACCTTTGACAAAACCATGCTGCTCATGAGCGAGAGTAGGCTGGATAAAGGAATAGACTCGGTTGTAAACCACTTTTTCAAGGATCTTGCTAAAGCAAGGAAGAAGGGAAATGTTGGAGGGAAATGCATGTACGATCACCGGCTAAAGATGTTGGCAATTTTCCAGCGAGAAGGAAAAGAGCCAGAAGATATACTTAAGTTGAACAAGATAGAAAGAGGGACGCACAGAGATGATGAAAGAGATTTAGCCAGGATATTTGAAATACCGTGGGAACCACTACCGGTATTGGCATCGATATCGTTCAACAGAAGTTCAATTTCAAGAGGGTTCGTTCGAAATGAGTGCAATTCAGGAAAGAATGTGGAGGGAAGATTTAAGGAATTAGAAGAGGATTGTTGTGAGAAAAAAGAGGAAAAGTAAGAAGCAAAAAGCTGACACACTTCTTGTGGAGTGGAGGCAGATGTATCATCTAAGTGCATACCATTGGGGATACTAGGATATTTTTTCAACGAACGGATGAATGACCAAAAGGATTTCGGGTGATTGGTTCTAATTGATGCTTCAACGCCATCAATGTAGGAGCGCATCGCGTGTCTGACAACTTCTTTCGCTTTAGAGCGAAGACCCTTATACAAAAGAAGGCCAGCAGGTGAACCTGATCTTTTATATAAGTAATGAGCTGCATTTTTGGCTTCAAGTGCGGCTGAAACTTCACTGCTGAACCATGGAGCATCGTTCGGTTTATTAGGACGATTAGTTGGTGTGAATAGTGGAATAAAGTTAGATAGGAAATTATACAAACCATTATACACAAACCATCATCAACGTCAAGGCCACGAAAAAAAGAAAACCAGTTAATTCTATTTATTTCAATCGCCATGCTGGTGAAATCAGCCCTGTGAAAGTTGAAACGTATTAAGGATGGGATTTTATTCCTCATAGAACGAATATTAGAAATTTCCAGAATAAGAGGGGGGTGATGAGAATCAGGAGAAACATAAGGAAAGAGAGCAGCGCTTAAAGAAGGTGATAATTTTGGGAGATTGGACAAAGCGAAATCCAGAATTCTATTGCTGGCATTTGGTATATTGTTGAGCTGAGAGAGGGAACAAAGTGAGAGAAACGAAGACGTTATTAAAGAAACACTAGTCGAGATGATAACCGAATAGTCAACATCCCAATCTAGAGTAGGGAGATTAAAATCACCACATAGCAGAACGTAAGCGGTGGGAAAATGACTGTTGACACAAAAATACACTCAACAGGAGGACAGAAAGGAATATCACGACAGAGTGTTCCGTTGAATGCCTTATTAAAACCGATGAGAGCACCTCCACCATTGGATTTACTACTATTCATTGAACGCTTGCCATTCAAGCTCGATACTTAGCAAATTTTAAGGCGACTGCCGATATCTCCACACCATACAGCAGCGTTGAATGCGCCGCCGTCTTAACCCTGGAATGGTACGGTAAATTTTTGGATGATTTTAGGTACATGTTTTTACTAAAAAGATTGCAACAATAGTATTATGTACATTTTTTATTTTATCATTAAACATAAAAAGATTATATAGCTTCTAGCCTCATGGCAGTCGGAGTGGCCAACTGGCTGGTGCGCGACGAAATGTATACCCTATGTGAGTAAAATTTACTCATCGGTACCATTCTAGGGTTAAGTAGTTTGCGTTTAATCGCACTAGGACCGCGAGCGTTCGCCATGATTCCGCTCAGCGAGATTAAAGTCCACAATGTCCTATCGCATGCTTTCTGGATGTGCTCCTCATAAGTCAGCTTGGAGTCAAGAGTTACTCCGAGGTACTTCGCAGATTTTTTGGTCTCAACTATTTCGCAGCCGGCCATCATGAGTATGACGATTCGTATCCTTCTTCTCGTTAGCATGAAAATTTCAGTGTTTGTGATCGCCCGTACTCAGCTCATCTCATTACTTTATTTAATTTGAGCCGAGCCCCCACTTTGCTCTGGAGTTTTTACTAATTTTGACTTTCTGGAGGTAGCGCCAGTTGTTGCGTGGTCAGCGTAACCTACCATGAGCACATTCTCTGGCGTTTCAAGGAGCAGGAAACCGTTGTATGCCTGCCTGATTACTTCTTTAGCTTTAAAATTTAATACACGAAATTTCAATTTTATCCGAGCTTTGCCATTGGCTTTAAGTGCATCTAAACCTTTTAATGTGAACCCAGAAGGAGCATAAGATTTAAGAAGATGGTGGAAGGGATGAGATTAGACAAGAGATTAGACGAGAGATGAGATTAGACAAGAGGACATACAACTTAGATAACGCACCGTCAACATTCAAACCTCTAAAAAGAAAACCAATTGATAAAACTGAATTCAGTAGACATGCATTAGAAATCAGCTTAATGGGAATTGTAACCAGGGATCGAAGAGCGTTTTTTGCTTAATTGCAACTTAAGATCAATTCCAACGAAGAATGGAGCGTGATGAGCACCAGGTTGCACGTGAGGAAAAAAAGCTGGTGAAATAAAAAGGGAATCTAAAGGAGCACTTGAAATAACTAGATATGAAGTTCTAGATCCATGACAGCACAGCCAGGTGTATAAAATCATCCCAAACAAACTGAAACGATTGTGCGGGTTGATCATGACCAATGTCAAGGATTGTTGATGAAGGATTGAAGGAATGAAGGGTAAGAAGTAAGTAAGAATAGCCGGATAAGTAAGTAAGAATAGCCGGAAGATAGCCGGCCAAGTAAGAATAGCCGGATTGCTACCCATACCGCTCAGCATCTTCAATGGACTCCAACAAGGCGATGGTCTAGCCTGCCTCTTCTTCAACGTCGCGATGAAGAAAGCAATCCGAGATTCTGGCACGTCAATGAGAGGGACTTTCGTTACCAAGTTAAGCCAGATAGTGCCATATGTAGATGATATAGCTATCATTGGAAGGCTTAAACTAGCTGCACAACAATCCTTCATCCAAATCGAGCGGAAGGCACAGCCATTAGGGCTATACATAAATAAAGGAAAGATGAAGCACATGGTGGCATCTTCTGCACGAAGAGGGCAGACGACAGTGGGGGAGACCTTGTTTGTGCTGCATGGATGCCATTGAGCAGGACGCTGGGATGTCTTTTCATCGTGATCAGGATTGGCAGAAAAACTTGAGGGAGGCCAGGACTGGGCCAAGTTTCAATAATGATATACAGAAAACTATTGGGCATTAAAGAATTAAATTGCTAGTTACATTTACATATTTATTTATTTATTTATTTATTTATTCAAATCACATCTAACAGAACAGTCCAATTATAAAATGAGATAGTATATATAAACAATCATTAATATAAAGCAAAAAATGAATATAAATAAAAAATAGAAAAAAATAAAGAGATAAGAAAAAAAGCATAATATCCACAACGAAGAAGCTACGTCACCAAATCAAGAATACGTTTTTTAAAAGATTAAGAATACATGGACAATGAACCTAACTGATGCTCATTATATATTTTCTAGGTAAATTACAATATACAAGAGTACGCACAAAAAGAGTAATGAAGAGAGAATGAGCGGGCGAACAGACACACGTAACAAAAGAGACACGCAAATGCTGGACGAAAATAAACCATGAAAAATTTGTAAAGAAGACATTCTTCAAGGAACACTCAGCGGGTACTCAGCATATGGAGATTTAAGCAAAGCAAACGGTCATCATAAGACACATGATAAGACACATTGAACTTGTACAAAAAGCACCGAGTAAACTTACGCTGAACGGATTCAACAGCATTCGACAGATACACGAAACGAGGAGACCACACTTGAGAGCAATATTCAACAATGCTACGAACAAGAGAAATAAAAAGACGAACAAATGTGCTGATATCGGTTGCAAAGCGCGAGCAGTGTAGAACGAGACCAGCTACCTTCGAAGATTTTGAGACAGTAAAAGAATCATGCAAAAAAATAAAGAGATAAGAAAAAAAACATAATATCCACAACGAAGAAGCTACGTCACCAAATCAAGAATACGTTTTTTAAAAGATTAAGAATACATGGACAATGAACCTAACTGATGCTCATTATATATTTTCTAGGTAAATTACAATATACAAGAGTACGCACAAAAAGAGTAATGAAGAGAGAATGAGCGGGCGAACAGACACACGTAACAAAAGAGACACGCAAATGCTGGACGAAAATAAACCATGAAAAATTTGTAAAGAAGACATTCTTCAAGGAACACTCAGCGGGTACTCAGCATATGGAGATTTAAGCAAAGCAAACGGTCATCATAAGACACATGATAAGACATATTGAACTTGTACAAAAAGCACCGAGTAAACTTACGCTGAACGGATTCAACAGCATTCGACAGATAGACGAAACGAGGAGACCACACTTGAGAGCAATATTCAACAATGCTACGAACAAGAGAAATAAAAAGACGAACAAATGTGCTGATATCGGTTGCAAATCGCGAGCAGTGTAGAACGAGACCAGCTACCTTCGAAGATTTTGAGACAGTAAAAGAATCATGCAGATCAAATTTTAACTTCAGATAAAAAAAAGGCTATCAGACAAAAAGTATTCAAAGGAAACGGGATTAAGCTTATTAGAAAAAGTCACCACGAAAAACTTGGAAACATTAAGAGCCAGGAATTTCAAACAGCACCAAAACAAGAAGTTCCGATTGTAAATTCAGACTTCAAATTACAAGGACGGTCATTGATAAACAACGTGAAAAGGAGGGGACCAAGGATGGAATCTTAGGGAACACCAGAAGTATAATAGAAAGGGGAGGAAAAACAACCATTCAAAACAATACGGTCGGTGCGATCATTAGTGTAGGAAAAAAAGCCAGGGTATAAGGGAACTATAAACACCAAAAATACAAATCTTTTCTAACAGCACAGAGTTGTTTACACATTCAATTGCTTTCGCGGTGTCAATGTAAATCACATAAGCTTGAAGTACACGCGGCGAAGTTAGTGAATTCCACAAAATCAGAAGTCGTAGAAAGTCCATTAATGAATCCATGGTGCTCTTTAGGAAATAAGTGACAAAACCCACTATGAATTCTTTCATGGTCGAGCCACTCAAGCAACTTAGCAAAGCAAGACAGGAGGAATATAAGACGGTAGTTGGCAACATAACCAATGTCCCCCAATTATAAAATCGGAAAAACATTGGCAGCTTTCCAGCTGGAAGGAAAAACAGTACTGGACAAACTCAAGTTAAATAAAATAGACAAAGGTACACATAAGGATGATGCAAGAAACTGAACAAACACATGAGGAATAACATCAGGACCGCTTTTTTCTGAGTGATCCAACGAGGATATTAGAATTCCCGTCTGCAAAGAATTAGTAATCAGAAAATTCTCATGAGATGACACAGTTGCAACAGAGTTCTCTGAAGCAATGTTAGGAGAGGAGAAGGAAGAAGCAGCGAACTTAGCAAACAAATCACAAATGTCTTGAGGAATAGAAACCGAAGTTTCATCTAGAAAAAAAAGTGTCAAGAATCAACAGTTCTTTTATCCACTGCTCACAAAGACCGATAACGCTGAAAAGCCTCAACAGAAGAACTAAGAAATTAATTTCGGGCCTTATCTTTCTCGCGCAAAGATTTAGAGACTGCCACTGGAAACGATGGAGATGAAGCACAATGACGAGTACGAGATACAAGAGTAAATCTAGATGCAAGGGATTTACATAGAAAGTAAAAGAAGAAAGAGGTTCATTGATTTCAAGCTCACGAAAGAAAGAAAACCAGTTGAAAGCAAGAAGTTCAGCAGTAAATTGCTCATAAACTGCTTCAAAAAAGTTTAAAGACGGCACAGCTATGATCTTTGTGCGTGGTCTACTCGATAAACAAAAATCGACGAAAAGAAGGGGATGATGAGAGTCAGGATCAACGTAAGGAGAGGATGATGCGGAAACAGATAGATTAAAAGAACGAACATTAGAAAAACAAGGTCCAACAAACGATTGTTATTACTAGGAATACAATTAAACTGGGATAGTGAACAAAACGAAAGAAAGGATGAGAGGAAAATGGAAAGTGTGTTTGTAAACAAAATGGCTAAGGATGAGAGGTCCCACTGAGTAGAAAGCAAGTTGAAATCGCCACACACAACAACAATAGGAGAATGGAAAGTTAGACAGCTCACTAAAAAACATTCATACGTGGAGAATGGTACACTACAAGGCATATGTATATACAGATACAAGTAATCACATTGTGTGAGAGGGAAATGCGGACAGCAACGCACTCAACAGGATGAGACACCACGAAGCTTGCACAACGAGTACTAGGCAGAGATTTATTATATATATAATATATTTTGCGTTGTCAAGCATTGCTGCTTTGCTTACAGTGTGCGCACGTCACTGATCACCAGTTAGACATTGGTATCCGAGGAAAGATAAAAATAATTTATCATAGGTGAGCGAACTCGTTCATAGATGCAAAGGCGGATAAAAATTGTCCTTAAAAGCTATCTGAAATGACAACGAAATTAAAATGAATAGCGAATAAAGGCTTATTCACACCAATGCGGTATGCGGTACGGTATACCGGCGGTAATTAATACCGCGAAAATTTTGCAATTGCTTCGCACACGAGTACGGTTCATTTGAAGTTAAGTTGCGGACCAAATAAAAAGTACAAAAATTTCTAAAAACTGTAGACAATGTGCGCTTGTTTGAATGTTCGTAAAAGAGCTATTTTATTACTTGCCTTGTGTGAAGTTGATTCTAGAAAGAAGTAAGTAAAGGCAAATACTGAAATAAATATAATGCAATTAATTAATTTTACAGACGAAATGTATGGGTTCATAATATTAATTAAGAGCATGATGATAAGGGAGAATTTTCAACTCTCTATGAAGATCTACGAAAGGATGAACAACATTTTTACAAATATTTTCGTATGACGAAAAATTCTTCTGACGAACTGTTGCAGATAATACAAGAAGATATAAGAAAACAAAAAACCAATTATAGGCTTTTTATTTCTCCTGAACAACGTTTGGCAATCACATTAAGGTAAGTTAATTCAAACATTGCTTAATTTTTTATTGTGGTTAGCCTTATTTGAAGCAAAATACATTTTTCTCAATTAAAGATTATTATATGTATTGAAATTGAATTTTAGTCAGCACTTGATATTATTTGCATAGATGATTCTTCTTCTTCATAAAGATCATGTACAGTGGTCATATTACCAAAAGTGAGAGCTATGGGACTGTTTAACGGCGTCACTGAATAGGAAGTCAAACTTGTTTCATCTTCTTCTTGTTGTTTTACTTCTTCCTCGAACATGAGTTGCGCAATCTTCAATTTAATTTGAGACTGTCTTTTAGGTGAAAATGTCTTGATGGTCTTCGCATACTCAAGGAACATATGTTTAATCGCATCATATTTTTCTTCCTGATTTTTACAAGATGTTTTTGAACTTTCTAAGCATGAAATTACTTTATCCACTGCGAGTGAAGAATTGTTTTGAATATGGGACGTCCTACAAGCTCGCGATTTTTTTCTCGGGTGAAAAAACTCATCAGCTTTATTCTTCTAGGAAGTATCTTCCGATATTGTAGCACTATTGGATCCGTCATCTAAAGCTGCTTCTTCGTGTATACCTGATTCGATACTCACGTTTGAAGAAGTGTTGGCAAATTTCAAATGTGGCCGAAGTCTTATATCTCTTTGCCGCTTGTCCAGTAGTTGTTTTTTGGCTTCTTAGAAATTTTATGTATGAATCCTTTAATTTTCTCCACTCTGCTTTTAGAAAATCACTTATAAAAATTGAAATTTTATGCAAGTATTTTAGTGTTGAAACTAATACTAAACATTTTTTTTTAGGTTTTTAGCCCCTGGGACTCATATGTGACAATCAGTCATAGTTACAGAGTAGGGTTTTCAACCGTCAGCAGGAGACTTGTGATGTAATATGGGCAAAATTACAGCCAATTTATATTCCTGAACCTAATAGGCAGATATGGGAAAATTCTGCGAAGGGATTTGAGGAGCGATGTTGATTCCCCAATTGTATTGGGTGTATTGATGGAAAGCATGTGACCATAAAATGTCCTGCAAGAAGCGGTTCACAATACTTTTCTTACTTAAAAAAATGTATATGGTGCTTCTTGCTATTGTTGGACCTGACTACTCATTTCTTTGTATTGATGTGGGTAGTTATGGGAAAAATAGCGATGCAGGCATACTAAACGAATCAAGTATAGGCATACAACTTGAAAAAAAAATCCTTCAATCTTCCTGCACCAAAATGTTTGCCAGGTCAGAGTGATCCTACTCCAGTTGTATTGCTTGGTGATGAAGGATTTCCTCTTAATCCGCACAAGCAAGCGCGCAATGATGAATTTAAGGAGAAATACAATAATCGTTTATGTGCAACCAGACGTATCGTTGAAAACGCCTTTGGGAACCTATCACAAAAATGGAGAATATTTCTTAGACCATTGGAACTAAACTCAGAAAATTGCCAAAAAATAATTAGGGCAGCATGTGTTCTACATAATCTTTTGCGACCGAAGCAGCAAGAAAGTGTATTCTTGGAAATTTTGGAACCTGAAGTGGAACCAAGAGCATATAATAGAATTCAAAATGATTCCAGGAGATCAACAAATCATGCTTTTCAAGTTCGTGAACATTTTTTGAATTATCTTATTACCCAATGAAATAATGTAAATATATTTCTTATAATAAAAATAATATGTATTTAATATATATGTATGTATTACACTGAAAAAATGATTAGAATATTTTAATTTTTTTTACCAGTTGTATTCCCTATTTCCGAAGCGATCTCATCCCACACTTTATCTTTTTTTTTGTTTTTTAATATTCCACATTGGTGAGATCGTATAAAATGTTATACTTTTGCACTTTTTCTATTAACACCTCGGTCATATTTTCCTTATCCATGCTGTAAAACACAATGCGGTACACGGAAAGATTGTGACTGATGCGTTACAAAATAAAATCGCAGATCGTACCGCATACCCCATGGCATGTATCGCATTGGTGGAAACCAATAATCTAAATAACATGTGATGCGTTTTACCCTTGCGAATATCGTACCGTCACCGTACCGCATTGGTGTGAATAAGCCTTAAATGATTATTGTAGAAAAAACAAAGTCGAATAAAATATTACAAATGTAAATCTTAATCTATCATCTAGTTTTACCAACACAAAAAGTCATATTCAATTAATCTTTGTGCTAATTTAAAATGCTTGGATTACACACCGCTGAATTTTATGATGCGTAATAGGTTTTATTATTACCTTCTGTTTTTAAATGTAATCTGCCGTTTTTTTTACATTGTTCCTGGTTTGAAATGAGATTGTTCCTAAGCGACTGCATTTCCATTCATTAACACTGCATGCAATTCTACCTCCCACCGATGGAAAAGCCCACTGGCCTATACTGTTAATTTCTGGTTGACGAACGAAATATGTACATAAATACAGGCTGATGTAGTCTTATGGAAAACGTGCAAATCGCGCCTGTTGGGAAGCTTTTTGTTGGCACCGTGTCGCATCGTTTGCTGTTTTACAATCAAAAGCTAACGAGTTGTTTACATAAGCCATTTCGTAGAGCTTAGCATTGCTCGTCTTCATCCCAACAAGATTCGACACCGGCTGGTGTGGTGTGGGCTCCCAATATCGCTAGCCTTGGTGCAAGCAGGACCTCACTCACATCCTGCGGAATTGTATAATTATGAATGTTCTTCGGAAAATTTAATTAAACATTTGCTTTCATCGCGCTGCGCTGATTCGTGTTTATATTTTGGATGATTTATCGTAAATGCGGCGTGTTTACACATTTCTCCTAAGCCGATTTACACAAGAACATACTCCGAATGACATTCGTTTCGTCGGTTCCGTTCCGTCCCGTCCGTTCACCTCTTCCGAGGAATTACTTGGCACTTCGCTTACACCTATCCTATAATTTACCGAACTTGGAACGGATACAGTGTGAATGGAGCGGGTGAATTTAATTAAACGCTAAAGCAAATGACTAATCAGGTAAAATGTCGGCAAATTAGATTTTGAGGAAGTCGGTACTGGATGGAATCGCGTCGAGTGAAATCTTGTTTTTGCTATTGATTGCGCGAGAAAGTTTCAAGGCAGGATTTGAAAAGTTTCTTGTTCTTGTGTACTTTGATCGCAATAAATCATAGGCTTTCGAGTAGTCAAGACGAAGAGTACGAATCCAATTTAATGCCTCCATCCGGGAAAGGGGATAACGCCGACACGTGAAGTTACACACGATGCGTTCAGCACTGTTATCGCTTGGAGGAAAACATGAATTATGATATTGTACATTGGTGGAAGTCTCTGTCATATTTGCCACTCCATGAAAATGAACGCAAGCATGTAGTGCTCCGATAACATTCACATTGGGATTTAAGGGAAAATTGAAGTGAAGCAATTCCACTTAATCGGCAGTGAATAGACGCAAACCCATGCATTCTCATTATCTCCTAAAGACATTGATTCCCGTTGAATACAATGAATTCTCTGGAGAATAGCGGGCTGCAACGATTTTTCAACTTGGGTATTCACACATCGAATTTCCCATTGTTCCGAGTTTGGAAGCACATACACATGTGGAATAATATTAGGTTTGTGGCTGCTGTAGGAGTCTCGGTAGTCAAAACCATTCGTTCGCACAGTAGAAGAGACGAAAGTGAAACATTGTGCAGTTCAGCACTCCGGAACAATGGAAATCGTACAGAAGATAAAACGATCAGTTTCAGCTTCAGCTCAAATGGAATTCGATTGATTTCCGCTTTTGTGCAGTCTCGATGTCTGCTTGTTCTGCTCTAAGACACAATTTCAATCTGCATTCGTTTCGGAGCCGTTGAATCCTTTTATTTATCCAATAACCCTCTTAGCGTTTTATTCGGTCGACGCTCGAGTTGCCAGACTGACGTGAGCTGGCTGATTCGAAGCGTGTGAGCTTGTCGTCGACAGGGAGCCTTCGCTGCCCCGAAACGATTTGCCAAGTGTTGTTTGCTTAGGCAAGAATTCCGAGCTTGTGTAAATATTGTGAAGTGGTCCTAAGCGACTCCATATGGTCACATCTGGTGCAAAGTATCCTTGTGGATATCTTTATAGGCTGTCAGCCGGCCCTGAAGCACAATACCATATTCGACGCGACGGAATCTTGTTAACACACTTTATTGATTCACGCAAATTCCGAAATTCTCGCCAAGCATCGACCACGTCTCGATGCCAAAAAGGCTGCGAATGTATTCGCATCAATGAAACCATCTGAACAGCATTGCTTCCTTAGGAGTTGTGTTTACATGCAGTGTAACGCCATCAATCATTTCGGTTTAATCACTTTCGAAGGCGAATCGTTCAGTTGATGTGGCCATAAAATCGGACATTCGGATGTGCGGAACGGGAGAGTTTAGTGATTTTGGGCTGTCAATATTTGCACTCAGACTCCAATATAATCGTTAAGTCTCGTCAAGCAGACCAAATCAATTGTCTAATTTGCAAGGAATAAACATTCAATTCGTCGATGGTAACGGCAATCTGTAGCTATTCCAAGAACTGTTCAATTGTATAATGTGTTCGTTAACCGAGGAAATGGGTGTAGTATTTTGGGAATTTTACAGTTGGTTGTTCATGAGATATTTTTCTTCAGTTTGTTTACAAGGCGCCATGAGAGCATCTTACTACATTGATTTATTAGTTTCAGATGAGTTAGAATTTTCAAGGAGAAAAGCTTCATGTTGAATATATAGACTTCTGCATTAACCGTTAATTAAAAGTTATCATTTAAGTGGAAAAAGTTATTTTCTGGCTCACGTGCTATGATAACTAAATTGCAATATGCCTAATTTGGATTGAACAAATGTCCCGCCTAATCGTATATTCCCTCGTTTCGGACTTAAACAGTTTTCATTGCATTGACATTAATCACACTTAGAATGGAATTCTTTTACGTACATATGTACATACAGCCTTGCCCAAAAGTATTAGGCACCCCTTCAAAACACATGTAATTTGAAACGTGTATTCAAATTGATAATTTCTTTTAATATTTACGATACTGGTTTGTTCAAACAATAATAACAGCGATAAACGATCTTCTTTGAAGAGCCATAAAACATCTGGCGTGCAAATTCCAGGAAATGGGGTATTTGAGAAATTGTTGATAATATTTTGTCAGTCTTCATTTGTTACTTATAGGGTAAGGCTGCTTGTTTTTGTGATTAATTTGCAAACTAGACACTCTGTGCAATACAATATGCCTAAAACGAGTGAACTTGGTATTGAAAAACGCTGTAGAATTCAGTTTCTACATGAACAAGGTAAATCTCAAGTTGAGATTGCCAAGCTAGTGAAATGTTCTCGGTGCGCAGTGCAATCTGCAATCATGCGGTTTGCGGAGACCAGTTCTCACGAAAATAAGCCAAGAACAGGCAGAAAACGCGTAACTTCAAAACGCCAGGACAGAAAACTTGTCCGCGACTCTTTGAAGGAGCGTAAAAAAACATCTTCTGCGCTTGCTGCTAGCCTGTCGGAAAACTTGGGGAAAGTAACAAGTGCTCGATCGGTAAGAAGGCATCTCACAGAAGCAGGCTTGAAAGGTTGTAAAGCTAGAAAGAAGCCGTGGCTTTCAGCAGCCAACAAAAAAAATCCTATTAGAAAATACAAAAAACCTGTTTCAATTTTTTTGAAAAATTTTCTGAAATCAAGGCCTCCGTAAAAAATTACGGTTATTGTTGTTTGAAAAAGGTTATAATTAAGCTTACCTGGAAACTAGATTCATCGGAGCACAGAACATTTGCCCAATCCTCTTCTGTGAAATGCTGGTACCGAAGAGCCCATTCCAAGCGATTTTTTTTGTTGGCTGCTGAAAGCCACGGCTTCTTTCTAGCTTTACAACCTGTCAAGCCTGCTTCTGTGAGACGCCTTCTTACCGATCAAGCACTTATTACTTTCCCCAAGTTTTCCGACAGGCTAGAAGCAAGCGCAGAAGATGTTTTTTTACGCTCCTTCAAAGAGTCGCGGACAAGTTTTCTGTCCTGGCGTTTTGAAGTTACGCGTTTTCTGCCTGTTCTTGGCTTATTTTCGTAAGAACTGGTCTCCGCAAACCGCATGATTGCAGATTGCACTGCGCACCGAGAACATTTCACTAGCTTGGCAATCTCAACTTGAGATTTACCTTGTTCATGTAGAAACTGAATTCTACAGCGTTTTTCAATACCAAGTTCACTCGTTTTAGGCATATTGTATTGCACAGAGTGTCTAGTTTGCAAATTAATCACAAAAACAAGCAGCCTTACCCTATAAGTAACAAATGAAGACTGACAAAATATTATCAACAATTTCTCAAATACCCCATTTCCTGGAATTTGCACGCCAGATGTTTTATGGCTCTTCAAAGAAGATCGTTTATCGCTGTTATTATTGTTTGAACAAACCAGTATCGTAAATATTAAAAGAAATTATCAATTTGAACACACGTTTCAAATTACATGTGTTTTGAAGGGGTGCCTAATACTTTTGGGCAAGGCTGTATGTTTTGCCTCTTATCGAGGAATATATGTATGTAAGTGGCGGATTTCGATACTGTGATGGCAGCGGCAGACTAATGCAAATCCAAATAGCTTTTTATATGTCGAATAGTCAGGGCAATGTTGAGCTAAAAAATCGGCAGAAATAGCTAGAGTCCCACCAAAACATATTTGATTAATATTTACAGAAACTTAAGGCAATGCACAACCGACCCTTATTGGTCATATATATTAGGTAAGGTTAGGTTATTAAAGAGGGCTGCCGGGAACGCGGCTTGCATTAGGCCACCAATTTGGGCCCATTTGCCACCATCCGCTGGCTTGTTAGAGCTGCCAAGTGACCGCCTCGAGAAACTGCATCAGCTGACTCAGCGTGACGGTACTGGCCACCTCTGCCAACCCTTGAAAGTGGTATCAACCAAAAATCATGAGGCGTTTATTATTTAGGGCCGGACAATCACAGAGTGTATGCTCGATGGTGTCCTTTTCCATCTCGCACCTCTTGCATAAATTGCTGGGTGTCAGTCCCATTCTGTTCGCATAAGACGCGGTAAGGCAGTGCCCTGTGAGCAAGCCGACCGTGGCTCTCAAGCGGTTTCTGCTGAGCTTGAGCAGTTTCCTGCTTTTGCTTAGATCAGGTGATGGCCATAATGTCCTGGCCACCCTGCAGTCCAACCTGTTTTCCTATTCGGACTTCAGTTTGGCCCATATGGCGGCATCAAGTTTGCTTGTGGCGTCAGCGGTTGACCGTGGTACAGTAATGCAGGGGCTATTGCTAGCTCCTGAACCTTTCCTCGCCAATTCATCGGCTTTTTCGTTGCCCATAGCCCCACTATGCCCTGGCACCCACATAATCCGGATAAGAATATGCCTTGCCTTTTCATTGAGAGCCACTCTGCAAGCGTCAACAGTTTTTGAAGAACATCTGTAAGACGCAAGAGCGAGAATGGCTGCTCTGCTGTCGACGCAAATCGTCATTGATCTGCTTGATATTCCGCTAATGGACTCAACTGCCATGCGTATAGCATGTAATTCAGACTGTAATACAGACAGTTTACACCACAGGTTAAGGCTCGGTTTTCAAAGCGCCCGTAATACATATGCAAACTAATCTTTGCAGTCTTGTTAGCTCCTTGATATTAGTTTTACTCTCCGCTGCCTTCCACCACACGATCGCTCCATACACCAAAATCAGCCTCACCACACATGTGAATATGTAATAGGCCGCCCTAGGTTTAAGACCCCAGGTATTGGAGTAGGCGGACCGGCACGCGAAAAGTGCTGCACGAGCCTTACCAATTCTGTGCTTCACGTTAGCCCCCCAGTTCAGTTTCCTGTCTAGTATAAGGCCCAAATATTTAACACTATCAGCAAGTTCCAATGTTATTCCGTTGAGACTAGGCGTGGCAATAGCCGGTACTCTGTGTCTCCTTGTGAAGAGTACAAGGTCGGTTTTTGTCGGGTTTGCCCTAAGACCGACTTTTCTGGCCCAGGTTTGGACATGGTCCAGCGCCGATTGCATAAGGTCCGACAAAGTTTGTGGGAACGCACCTCTCACAAGTACCACAATGTCATCGGCATACGCCACCACATCAAAGCCACTGGCCCTTAAATTCTCCAGTATTTCGTTGACTGTCAGGATCCAGAAAAGGGGAGATATAATCCCTCCTTGTGGTGTTCCGGTTCCGACTATTCTTTCCGCTTTGGCCTCCAAAAAGGCAGCCTCAATTCGCCTGCTCTTGAGGAAGTCCGATGCCCAGGTCGCCAGAGTTTTATCCACTCCATATCGAACCAAGGCATCGATGATACTCGCGATATTACTATTACTAAATTAGCACATTCTATACCAAATTAGGCCCACTGAATTTAAAATAGGTATCATTGTGTAGATTCAGTTGAGTAAAACTCCTGATTAGCACCGATCTGGCTCTGAGCTCAAGCTTATATAAGAAGTTGTGTCAACCCTCGCACGACCTTCATGGTTTCCGTAAATAACCATGGAATCATTTAGGTGAAAAACATTCGAACTAAAATAAGGGACCTGAGTTTGAACCCAACTACAATCATGTCAAGTAAAAACAAAGTGTTGGCATCCAAATTCGGACAGAAGTTTGACTCTTGGATTAAGTTCCCTGTATCTTTCGTCAACGAAGGGATCGATTTTTCCGCAAAGTACCCGAACGGTGAAAGAAAAGGCTGGCTCTACTGTCAACCTGAGAAAAAGTAGCCGTCTACGGCAGTGCTTTAACTAGACAGTACCTCCTGCCAAGGGTTCTGCAGATGTGGCTTGAAAATCTACTGCATGTATCCTCGGCAATTCGATATCCTTTGTTTGTTTCGTTCCGTCGTAGAGCCAAGGCAATCAAGCAGGGTACTAACGGGAGAATGAAGCCTGTCGAAGCAGACTATGCTCAGCAGAATCCACGAACTAAGCTGACTTACGCTACCACAGTAGCTACTTCAGGTGAGACTTCCACTTCAGGCACCAAGTCCCCAAGCGTGAACTCTTTTCAGGCTCATAAGATCTAGAGAAGTACCTGGCGGATATCAAGCTCCCACGACACTTTTATATCTGACACGGCTTATCTATTAAATCAATCTTGCCTACAGGTGCCCTACTGGTATAGCTCGGCTGTTCAATGAAATGGCCAAAGAGGGTCTGGTAAGGGCGATCACCGACACTAACAGGAGTGATGGCATCTTCTCACTGGACAACTGTGATTTGGTGCAGGATACTCTTTTAGGGGACTTCAAGAATTTGCTTAAGAAAAATTATGTGCCCTCTGCAGAGTAAAACTGATAGTTTCTCAGCGGATCTTTAATGGCTGACATTGGAGGTCGTGCTAAAGAACCAGATTCCAACTAAAACAACAGCCTCTTGATTTGAGGAAATTATAGGGATCATAAGACTTGGCAATAGCGACATTACAGTTTATGATTGGAAGAAGGTAAAGGTCAGCGAGGTATCTGGTGTCCGGCACCAGGTAAGCATTATCATCAACGCGGAGTTACTTCCAAACTTAAAGGGCCTTAACGGATTCGACCTCTTTTATTTGAAAGTATAGCGGGGCGGAATAAAATCAGCGCTAGATGATTCAGCCCCTTCTGAAATTAGGAATAAACAGGTTACTTCAGAAAAAAAGTTGTGGAAAAACAGTCGTCCATTGAAATTGATTTATTTTCAGATGAATCTGCTCCAAAGGGTGATTGAAATGCTGTTACGTTTTTTGAGCTAGTTGACCGGTTTGATCTCTTGAGCCTCGAACCTTGTGAGGACAAAGGGGTTACTTAATCCAACGATGATCTAAACGACACTATTATCAACAAAGATGAAGATTATTCAAATAAACGTTCACTGGTCACTCAGACCGGCTGCCCTTTTTTTTGTATAACACAAATAATGCACTCGCAATCCAATAAAAATAGTTCTCAAAAATGTTTGATGCTCACATTCAACAAATGAGCGATGGCGTCGATTTCAAGTTAAAATTGCTGCCACTTCGAAGCAAATTTTAAAAAAATACGCCAATATACATTTAGTGTAACTTAGTCAAATATATTTTTTATCATGCTTCGAGGGTTCCCTGTTGCTATTCATGACTCTCTTAAGGATCAGCACTGTTTACCAGCGATCACTTCTAAAAGTGTTTTTTTTTTTAACCTAACCCCTTTTACGATCCTTCTTTGTAATGAAGAACCAACCTAGAGGAAGTTCTTACGAGGGAAGAAGGGCAATACGGATTTTGCCAGCCTATCTTTAGCGTAATCGTCTCTGTTCCTACAGGCTCTGAATGAAGGATGGCCGGTTAGGTTACGTTCTGCGGGCGCCTCCTTTCAAACCGACTCCGGAGACGGCACACTTAAGCACAAAAGGCCAATCATCATTAATTGGAGAGCCACCCTGAATCCTCCAAGAACTGGGTGATCCCCTTCCTATCGATCGAAGCCACTTCTGTTAGGCAAGCAAAGAAGTATGTACCAAGGGACTTCATCCTCTTTCCAGCGTGAGCTGGGCATTCAGACAAGGAATGAAGAATCGTTTTCTCTTTCTTTCTGTATCTAGATTTTCAACAAATGTCGTTAAAAGGAGCACTCAGACATGCTGCAGTTAAGGCAGCCACCGTTGCGTGGAACGATCTTCTTCCTAAATCGGGAAGTGCTCTAAGGCGACGAGTCTCAAATTAGAACACAATTGTCCAGCAATCACACAAGAAAGTCCTACCACCTAAAAATGATCAATATTCTTTAAGTTGAGTTAAATTAAGTAAGCTGAAGCCATTGATATGTATTAAACTGCTGTTATTCAGATTTGGAGCCATCGTCAGATTTTTCAACATCATCTGTTCCTACAGATAACCCTCTCATCAATTCTCCTCTGCTTGGAGTTTGAGTCTCAAACCTCTGGCAGAGATGGTTTATAGGAGCTCCATTGAGTTTCAGTAGATCAAAGGATAGAGCCCTATACCTCTCAGTGAAGGGCAACAGTTCCCTTTTGCTACAGTTAGCGCTAAGGCTACATTTCTGACACCATTGCGAAAGAATAGGTAAGGAATGTTTTAATTTCTCCCATACGGTCAAGCTAAAATTCTCTTTTATGGCAATAGCGATGTCATCCGTCATCTCTTTTTTTTTTCTCTCTCTCCTTCTCTCTCGCTCTCTCTCTCGCTCTCTCTCTCGCTCTCTCTCTCTCTCTCTCTCTTTGCATCCAGTTTGATCAAGTTTCCAACGAAGCTTGTGAACTGTCAGATTCCAAAAAAACTGAAACAGAACATCGCCCTGGGTGGTGGGGGTGTTGGTGATTGTGCTGACTAATCGTTTGATGGTTAAGCTATGTAAAGACGAGTATAATACCCGATTTTTTAAATAATTCATAGGTAAGTGCGAACAGCTGTGGATTCACATATAGGTTTTATAGAGTATTCACAATCCCCTGAGAATGGACATTATTGAAAACTCTCTCGATGTCTATTAATGCAGCCAGCGCATACACCTTTTAAACAAGTGATTTTTCAGCATGCCCAACCAGTATATAGCGCTGTTTTGACAGATCTGCCCATCACAGAAGCTTGCTGTGACATTGAGATTAGAGTAGAATCTAAGGAACTGGTTGTTCAAAACCCAGCAACTCTTTCTAAGACTTATTTATTTATTCATTTATTTACTTATTCCCGTTTACCAGGAGCAAGCCCGGCTACAAAAACAGAATGATAAAAACAAGAGATAGTTCATTAAATAATTCACAAAATTACATACATTAAGATAGATTAAAATAAAAAAAGGCCAATTATTATAGCAATACAATACAAAACAAAGAATAATATAATTAAGATAAAAACAAAAAAATTACATAATGATAGAAAGCTGAATGAAAAGTTATAAAAAATATCAAAAATTATAGGAAGTTTCAAGAATTAAGTCTATGATATGCCGTCTAGAACGTGAGCCGGTTAGTTTGTGGTAAAGGACCAAGCTGTAGTTAATTGTGTTTCCTGGGGATACGCAATAATGGCGAATGGAAAAGAACGTCGGTTCGCGTGAACGATATCAAGAATACTGACGAAGATCTATCTGAGTGATTAGTCACGCGAAACAAAAGCTTCGAACCAAGGTCAGATAGCAAAGAATGGTGGAGGTGCCTGAAGAGCAGACACTCATCAAGGACCACTCGACGAGACTTTAAACAGGGAATCTGGGGTAAGGACAAACGATCCCTATACTCGCATTAAGGAATGTGAAACTTAAAAAATAATGAGCGTGTAAATCTACGCTGCACGCGCTCTACGGCATCACTTAAATAGACAAGGTGAGGAGACCAGACTTCAAAACAGTATTCGAAGATGCTACGCACAAGTGACAAGAATAGATGGATGGAAGTAGTGATGTTAGTAAAACGAGAGGAAAACCTGAGGACGAAGCCGGACAAACGAAAGGCGTTGGCAGTTATGTATGCAATGTGTTTATTAAATTTAAGCTTTGAGTCGAAGAGCACACCGAGGTCCTTAAAATTGTCCACAGCCGCAAGAGACGATGCGGATAAGAAGTAGGAAAACATTAGACGAAACGCTTTTGAAAGAACAAAGTCAACAGCATTATTGTTGATATTAGGAACAGTGTTCAATTGAGACAGTGAACATAAGGAGAAGGAAGTAGTAATGACAGAAATATTAGTAGAGGGAAGTATGGAAGAAAAGTTAGCATTCCGCATTAGGCTCGACAAGTTAAAGTCGCCACATATAAAAAATGAATCAAAGGGGAAACGATTGTTCGAAAAACTGGAGAGCTCGACAAAAAATCGATCATAAACACTAACAGAGAAATTACATGGAACATAAACCGAAGAGACAATCAGAATTTTGTAGGGAGCAAGGGTGACATGAACAACAATAGGTTCAACAGGAGGAGAAAGATGGAAGTCATTATTCCTTGAAGAGACTTGTGGATAGCAGCTAAAACACCACCACCGTCTTTTTTCAGTGAGGGAAGATCCTGTTATTAGAAATATCCCCAGTTAACCACGTTTCAGTAAGGCAAATAATTTACCCAGAAGACAAAGAAGAAGAGATATTAAATATGTTTGCTTAAACTACGAACATTCTGGTGATACACGTTAATTTTGTTGATGAGTCTAGTTTCGAAAACTTCGCGTTGCATTCGAACGAAGATCTTTAACCCGTAATCCTTTGGTCTAGCGTTCACTGCTCTCAATACAACCCTCGTTTTCTGCCAACTGATGTATACAAAAGTCTTAAGCAGTCATTATATATGGTCATGAGCCAAGGCATAATTCTCTCTAATGTCCGTTGGATATCAGCCAGGGTGATATCATCCGGGTCTGGTGCAATAACTGCAGAAAATCTATCTGCCATTGATACCATTTTAAGTTTCTACATTTAAGTTTTCACCTCTAGCGCGAGTTCGCTGGCTTCTATTTAGTTTTTCGTTGCGCCGACGACACCACGAAATACATTGACGTGTAAGATATACAACTAGCACTACACTTAAAAGATGTCAATTTGTCAACGGCTGACACTTGTCACTCGAAAATGAAATTGGCCTAAGACAGAGACATTTTAGGACAACGCACACCCTAATTCAATAATTGATCGTATATTGACCTTTTCGACTTTCTCAAATACCGAAATGTCTACTAAAAATTTAAATACCAGAATTTATTTGAATTGAAAAATAATTACGTAAGAAATTTAACGACTAGTTGTGTCGTTGATCATTGTCAAGTGGTCCAAGTGTAATTGAGTTATGACTGTAAGATCAGAAGTAGTAATAATCAACGTTTCATAGACCAAATCATTCTTGGGTCTAGATCGAGGATTGTGGAATTTGAAATTTCTCTCGTCATATTAGTGATGCGAATATAATATCGAACTTCATCTTTTTTATGGCTGGACAATAAATTTATTTCCAGAAATATTGTTCGATATAGATTATCTAAGAAGTCTATTTTTGTTCATAACAAGCTGTTTTACAAAGCAAAACTGTTAAAACAGATTGTTTACTAGAGTTGATCAAGGCAGCGATATGCTCCATATTTTGGTATTATACGATGGACAGGTGTGGCGGCGTGGTGCTAGACGTAAAATGGATTTTTATAGATGCTTATTTATTTGATGATATCGTAAAATTTGACATTTTTCAGTAATTAATGATTTTATAAATAACCACCTCGCCGTTCATAATAGTTACAATAGTTTCAATTTTCAGTTTTTCTTGTTTGAAGATCATTTTGCACCGAGTACAAATTCAAAGAAATATTAATTACCTTTCCGAAAAAAATATGCAAAGCTTCATTTTGTCAGAGTGAATGAAACAAATCGAATTTCGAATTGTCAGAGTGAAACAAATTAGCGCTCCCCATCGACTATCCCCTGTTACGGAACAACCACATAGACCTTTACGTTGATCTGTTTTCGAAACACTTGAATTATATTTTCAACTACTTGGGATTAAAACGTGACATTGCGGAATTTAAAGTAGCTGTGACAGGAATATCTATTTTCTTTCTAAAATTATCACAACGAACAACCAAAGCACAAAACCGAGCCTCTTGATTTTTTCTTTTCGTTGCATTGTCGACCGACCCTGCGGCCATTCATTATGGACTAAGATTCCGGATGCCACGGATTTTCCCGTGTCAGAATTTTATAGAGGTGCATTTGGGCAGCAAGTTGACTATTTTAAGGAACTGATTGTTCATCTTGTTAGGAAATGTTTGTGTTTGGACGAGTCAAGGTGAAAGACGATTTGTGGGGTTTTAATGACGGTACTTTCGATAATGAGCTGCAACTTTTATGTGACGATGGTTTTTTTTTCTGGATTGAAATATCTTTTATAAGTTTGAATAGTGTACGTATGTAAATCTTTCAGTAAATCTTTAGTGTGCTTCAAAACAAGAAAAAGTAAAAAAAATGATTAGCTGAGACCTAGTGGGTCGAGTGTAGCCCCAACTTTGTTTGTAGCTTTTCGTACGAGAAGGGGACTTATGAATGAAGAAGTCGAACCAGATTTGATGCTACGTTTCAGAAGTTATTTAATTGGTAGGAAAATAATATGGGAAAATTCGTCACTAAGCACTTGTAGAAGCAAATAAACAATAAATTTTCTTATGAATTTCTTTAAGAAATAGACTGATAAAACTTTTTTTTAGTTTCTTGCCTTTTGTATACCATTTTACAAATCAAGTTATATATACTGATGCCTTTGAATATTTCATTCAAATATTTATTATTAGAAGTTGTTCAGTTTTTAAGCCCCAAGTTGCCTTTTAAATAAAAGAGCTCACTATTAATTTCCATTAAATTTTATTCCCGTCTTCAACTTTCCTTGAACTGATAAAATCGAATGAATTCAACGACATGCAAATTAAATCTGCTCTCAAAATACGAAATATAGATTGTCTTTCACAGACATTGAATACCGTCAGGAGTAATCGAGTTGTAATGGTTAACGCCACAATCTGCAGCTGGTGTTTGTATGCATCGCTTTATATATGATTTCAGCTGATTGATTTAAATTGATATTAATGATTCTATAATTTAATTTTTACATCATATAGATGCGTTTAATGTGTAATATGCAAGAAAACGATTTTTAGTTATGTTACTGCACGAAAACAAGAAACATTATTCTCTGGGCCTAATTTTTCAACATATGTATTGAAAAAAGGTATACCGCCAGAGACTATAATTTGTATACTTTTGGCGCTCTCTACATAATTGATTTCGAGATTGTGATTAAATATAGCGCCTGGCACGATAATGCATAACTAAAAATTTCTAGGAGTAGACACTAGGTATTATGGCCGTGAAAAATTATAGCCCTAATAAAGAGCAAAGTAAAAGCGAATTTATATCCGTTTTTGACAAGTTCGATATCTTGATGATAGTAGGTTGTGAAAATTTACATTTTCTTTACTGAAATTTTATTTTTTGCTTACAAATTATAATAAATAAATCCTACTTTAATATGGGGCGAACAATTCACCGTTTGAGCAACTAATCATTAGTGGCGGCTCGTGGCTTTCATAAACGAGGAGGCAGGTGAATTTAAAATATATTTGAGGAACTTTCGAGACTGTGCGATGAACGGAAGAAGTATGAAGAATGCATTAGAAAAATTTTACTTGAAAATAAAATCCATCCTTCTCTCCTTGATGGTTGCAAAATATTGAATAATATCGTCATACCAGCTACTTTTTTGCTCCAACTCCTTGACAAATTGTTTCTCAATACTTAGCAGCGATAAGTCCGATAATCGTGTTTGACCGATGGTGTTTCTAGAATAAGTTTTAATTCTTTTAAGTGCGGAAAATGACCTCTCAGTACTTACTGAAGTTGCCGGGATTGTCAAGACTAACTCTATTAATTTGACGGTTTCTGGCATAACACCATGAATGCCTATGGAATGAAGATATGTCAAAAGTCCATGCACTGTATGGCAGCTTTCCCAGATTGTTTTATTAGCGTACAATACAATGAGCTCGCTTTTAAGTTTTTCTTTGTTAAAAAAACGACCATATGTGGACATCAGGCAGTCAAAGGAAGGTTGTGGAAACGCATTTTGAAAAATTAACAACTTGCTCATATCCATGAGATTCAAAAATTCGAGCTTATGAAAATCATTAAACCGGTTTCTTATCTGGGCAATTAGATTACCGACAATCTCAAAATATAAAATTCGATATTGCTGATCAACATTTTCAACACCGCCACCAAGTTTCCGCTTACGACTAGAATGCGGCAACGAAGTAGATTTTTCTAATGCAAATTTGAAATGTTTTTCAAATTCGACATCCGATCTCATCTTTTGAAAATGATCGATTGTCACACTTATTTATTTTTGACAAAAAAGAATGTCTGAGCTTTTTGCTTGCAAAACATCCCATAGGTGAGACGTGTAACGAAAAAGTGCTTGGTAGACAGTAAGCAGAAACATAAAATCAAAATCCCTAATTGTGTGAAGAAACCCAATAGCTTCACGTACAGAATCAGAATCAAAATTAGGGTCATTAATGATACTCTCGAAAACTTCCTCGAAAATATTTAAGTTCTCAGCTACAATATTTACTAAACGCGAATTGAAGTTCCACCGTGTAGGAGCAGATGATGGAATGTGTGGAGCCTTAAACGCATTTAAAACTTCTGTCCGTTTTGTAGATTTTGAAAAAAAGGACCGAAAACCTGATAAATTACAAAAAAAAATTCTCGGCTTTGACATATTGTTAGCTCCTTTGCTTAAAGCTAAATTCAGAACATGAGCATAGCAGTGAACAAAAATTGCATGTGGAGCAACGGTTTTAACTTTAGCTTGCAAGCCATTAAGCTCTGAAGCCATCACAGCTGCTCCATAGTAAGTTTGGGCTACAAGCTTTTCTTGGAAGTTAAATTCACTCATGACTTTTTCCAAAAAATTCAATATAGAAGTAGCATCACGTCCAGAGCTGACATCAAAAAAGCCAATGAAATGCTCGATTAAATTTCCGCCTGCTACAAATCGTAAAACAATTGACAACTGTGATATATATATATATATATATATATATATATATACATATATATATATATATATATATATATATATATATATATATATATATATATATATATATATATATATATATATATATATATATATATATACATCAATTATAATTGATCAGAACTAAAATCGATCAGCATACAAATACTGACAGACAATAATATTATTTATATAATAAACTTAGCTTTCGTTCGAGCTGGTAAATTCTCCTGCCAGTCAAATTCACAAAAAGAAAACACTTTGAACACATATTAACTCACTATTAGCAAGCTAAAATGCTACTGAACATCAAACACAAAATACCAAATCAGAAATTAACACCAAAATATAAAAAACAACAACGCAAAGTTCCCTTAAAATGCAAACATATGTACATAATTTTCGGGTTCTTTCCTAAAAGTCTATGAAATTATTTTCCATTCTTGTTACATTTTGTACACATTTCACTAACCGAAACATAAAGCATTGGTAAAGTAAAAAAAATTAAAAACTCTTCAAAGGTATATATGGACAGCTCGTAATTTGTCCATTTCTATCCTGCTTTGCTCTAAAATAATTACCTTAGATTATGTGCAACGAAATAACAAGGAAACGAAAGCAAAAAATAAGACAAAAAAAACTACGGCAACATGTACCCACATGATTTCTCGCTGCCTTCGTTTCGGAACCTGGTGTGGAGGCATGCCTCTCATTGCGATGTTTCGAAACACGACATATATGAAAATATATGAGCGACGACCAAGTGCAACTTATGAAGTTTCATTGATAAAAATGTTACTACTGAGGCAGATATGAATTTGCCTCATTTTCGTTTCTCTGCCTTCGTTTTCGGTGTGTCTCAAATCGATCTACAGCACGTTGGTAAGGATTGATGGCAACATTTTTCGATTTTTCATACTGAGGCAGTGCTCTAGGCAATACATCTCATGTGGCGGTATTTTTTTTTTACTTTTTGCATTGAGGCGCTGCTCTAAACTTGAGTTTTGAATGTATGCATGTACACAAATAGCAGTGATAGATAAAAAAGTAGAGGAGACTCGGGAGGAAAATAATAATTTTATAAGGAATGTTAAGACAATTTATTTATCAATGTAGCCTACATTTTTTTAAATTTTATTGAGGAGGCACTGCCTCCCTTGCCTGCTCTGAGGAGCCGCCACTGCTAATCAAAGAAGTAAAAGGTAAGGTTGAAATTGAGTGAGCCTTAGGCAAATTCCAGCTATAGCGATAAATGAGATATCACTTCTCTTGCTCTAAAGAGCAGACAGGACTATCATCCTTATAACTGACGTATCATATCATATTATTTTCTTCGCCGAATTTCAGTGTGAATGTGTAATATAATGGTTACAGCGTTGATAGGATCCTGTGTTGACCGTGATGGCGTTGTATTTTTGGAGAAGGGCTTGTATCAAAAGTCAGCTATCATGGCTCAAAACGATGCGTCCTGGACCAGAACTCTAATCCAGGATGAATTTACAACGTCACCGGTACAACTGACTTTTCTAGTTGTAATTTTATTTTTGCCTGTAAATGGATTTTGCATCGATGATATTCATCTTCAACCAACTCGACTGCTGTTCACACGTCTTAGGTCGGAGTACATTCTCTACGTCCACTACTTTTTCGAACTCTCAGCCAGGCATAAAACTTACTTCACTCTCGGTATTAAAAGCAACTCCGTCAGTTTTTCTTTGTGTGTCGGTCTTTGTGTGTGTGTGTGTGTGTGTGTGTGTGTGTGTGTGTGTGTGTGTGTGTGTGTGTGTGTGTATATGTGTGTGTGAGTATGCATCGGTTGGAAGAGAGGCGCCTTTCCAGACTTCTTAACACAATCTAGGATCAACAAATATATAAAAAAAGCTGTCGTTACGCCTATCCACAAAAGTAAAAGCAAACTAGATATCAATAACTATCGTCCGATATCCTTGACTTCAAATGTCTCGAAAATTTTAGAAAAAGTTGGCAAGAGGCGGTTAGTCGCATATTTGGACATACGTCACTTCATCAATGAGAACCAATTTGGTTTCAGAGCAGAGCGCAGTACGCAAGATGCAATTGGTCAATTGTCTACCTTAATCGCAGATTCACTAGATAAGTGATACAAGTCTCTAGCAGTTTTCTTAGATCTTGCTAAAGCATTTGATTCTATACCACACGCACTTATGATACGTAAACTAGGTGACGCAAATTTCAGTCCAAGGTGGATAAAATGGATCCAAAGCTATTTGGTAGATAGAAAGCAAAGAGTGAGAATAGCAGAAACACAAAGTACTGAGCTCTTTTTTGAGTACGGTATTCCACAAGGAACAGTTCTTGGGCCTAAGCTCTTCCTTATTTACGTAAATGATATTTTCTCACAGCACATAAAAGGCCAGCTAATATCATTCGCTGATGACACGGTTCTGTTTGTGAAGGATAATGATTGGGAAGGAGTGAAGCTAAAAACAGAATATAGTCTTGCATTGCTCAAAGATTGGATGAGCTGCAACTGTCTCACTCTAAACATTCTGAAAACTAATTACGTAACTTTTGCTATGACGCGGCGAGGCCTACCTCAAAATCTTGACATAAGCATCCACTCAAATAGTTGTGGGTTATTCTGTCATTGTATGCCAATAAAAAATGTTCCCCATACTAAATATTTAGGAGTCACATTTGACCAACACTTGAAATGGGACCACCAAGTACAAACCTCGATAAATAATTTAAGAAAGCTGATACCGCTTTGCTTCGAAGTTCGATCTTTTCCAAACCTAAGAGCCTTACGATCATTTTATATTGCTTTAATCCACTCAGTACCGCAATATTCAATCATCACTTGGGGCGGAGCACCGCAAAGTGCTCTTAACCCTCTAAAAATTTATCAAAAGACGTTGATGAAAATATTATTAAAAAAACCTCGCCACTATAGCTCGGAACAATTGTTTCTCTGCTTAAATATTCGTCCAATAGACAAAATTTTCAAATTAAACCTCTTGATACAGACCTTCAAGGATCTAGTAGCTAACAAAATTCGAATTAATACCAATGCAACTAGAAGCGGCACCGATGATACACTCATACTCCCAAATCGTGTAACCCATATGGGTCAAAACCATTTCACGTATGTGGGAATTAAATTATTCAATACATTGCCAAGGGAAATAAAAACAATACGAGATCTGAAAAAATTTAAGAGTGAAATTAAAAAAATTTATTGAATCTATGCCTATTTCTTTTCCTTTTTTATTTATCTTTGTTTTGTTAAATTTAAGCGTCTAATATTATATTTATTCCTATTTCTTTTTTGACTTTTTAGCTATTATTGATTATTTTTATGTTAATAAGTCAGTAAGAATATTTAGTTATTTTTGGATTACTTTATTTTTATCTTCTCATATTTTGTGTTTATGAATAAAAAAATTGTTAGCTGACTCCTCACCCCTAACACAAGGTTTAAACCTTAACATCGCAGCCAAAGCATTGATATCTGAGACGCGCAAACGCTGGCCATTCACAGAGGAAATGCTAAGCAGAGTCAGCCTCTTCTAGGCAGGATGAACGGAGTTCATCCTGCGCAACACCCATTCGGTATATATTTCCTTCTATGCACTTGAGTCCAGTCAGTATACCTGTCATGGCTCTGCAAACTTTCCTCCTTTTGTTGACTAGGAATCCCGCAGACGCATGGTTGGGGTTTGAAGGGAAGACATGGAAACATGTTCTCAGGTGCCTGACCACATCAGAAAACATCCATCTATCTTTGTGAGCCTCTACTCATCTAAAATCTGGAAAAAAGTATGGACATATGCGATCGGCATACCCAAAGCGGGTTCAGGTTCCTGTAGTGGAAGCCGCGAACTTTACTTCGCAAGGGCGTTAGCGATTTCATTTCCCTCAGCACCACAGTGCTCTGGTACCCAAAACAGATGCACTCTATTGAGTCTCACGACAGAGTTCAATCGCATCCTTCACCATTGACTGTTTCTGCAAACAGCAGTACGTTCTCCCTTCCACTTTTCTTCAATTGCCTAGGAGGCAGTTCTCGAAATAGAGAATATTTCTGCTTGAAAAACAGAAACATGCTCTCAGTGAGAAGACACTAGCTCCATATCTAACATCTTTCTTCGAGCCCTCCGTGAAGAAGATTTCGGAGTATCCACTCGTACAGGCATCTGGATCCTCCCAGTCACATCTGCTCAAGAAAATTGTTTCGTACCTTCCCCCGAAGTCGAGGAAGGGCACTCGAGCGTCCGAAGGCATAGTGAGAATCTGAGAGATCTCACGCATCGAACCTCTAATAGAGCAGTGCCCCACATCATCGTTTCCTATCATGAACCAAATACTAGAGATCACGACAATGCGAGTTCAAAACTCGTCATGTTCTGCGCATATCCCGCCTGGCGCAGTTTACGTCACGTAGCAGAGAGCGGTGGACCAAGAAAAATGTGGTGAAAAGAAAAAATACATGCACCCGAAGATGATGGCATGGCAAATTTCAAACTCGTCTTGTTCTGCGAATGATTTAATTTAGCGTCGTTAAAGTTGTAATATAATGATGTAGCATATAGTGGCGAATAGGGAGAAATATTGTGAAAAATAGGGTTTGTTCAAAATGTAGTATGTATGGTCATTTTAATGATGCTTTGAAAAATGTGAGTGTTGTATTTCCTTACAGTAATACGTGAATGAAAAATCTATCGATATTTTGCAGTCATAAATAATCCGTTTATGAATTATAAAATAAAGACGATTATGTTTTCAAGTCTTTAGCCGAATGTAGCCAACTAAAAAACAATACCCTGATTCACCTACAAAATAGGTCATTTCGGAATGGTTTGTGGGCGTGCTGGCGCAGTTTACGTCACAAAAAGGGTGTTGACATGCGCATGTCGTGATCTTGTCTTCTTGGTTCATGGTTTCCTATCCATAGGCCAAGCTGAGCTTATCTAAGGGCAGATCTCATCGCCACACTCTGAATGTTTTTTGGTAGAGAGTAAAATGAATGTGTAGTCAAATTGCTTGATTCACGTACGGGTTCATGGATTGAGACTGTGAATTATGAATTTGTTGGATTGTGGATTGTGGATTGTGAATTATTAATTTGTTATTAATCGGTTAATCAAAAGTAGAGATGAAGCAGTATGTCATAATTCTCGTAAAATTCAAGTACGAATGAGGGACTTTCAATGTGTTCAAAATGATACAAATCACATAGTACACACCATTACAACCACTATTGTGGAGAACATGTAAGACAACCTTTTTGCAGTGGATATCTTATACTTTTTATATTGTGCTCCATAATCAAAGCTCTCACAGAGCTCGGGTCCTTAATGTATCGGGCAATGAACTGCCCATGCTATGCTGAAACATTTTGCTTTTCATATCTGTCTGAAATTTGGCAACTAGTTGATTGGGTCGATGTTTTGAAGAATGTTTGTATAAAAGTTATTCGTAATTAAATTGGATTAGCACATGTGAAATTTCCAAAGCAGTTTACCTTCAGGACTATTTTTATCTTAACGGGACGGTATTGATTTTTCCGACATGAAAATATATACCCAGGTATAGTTCTAAAAAAGCAAGGCTTTCGGAGTAGTCAAATCCACTGTATAAGTTGTCGTCATAAAAATTTTTTTGTTTTATTCGCTCATATTATAATCAAAAATCATGCCTCGAAAAACAAGGCTTTTTTTAAACTTCGTCTATTACTTACTACACACAAACTACAAAATTTCAGATAATAATTAAGGCTGATATCGCAACGCCTACAACGGTTCTCGGCTTTTAAGATCAAGACATTTATCAAATTGGCAAAGTGATTATTCGAAGGTAACTGAACCGTAAAGAAGAATGAGTCCTCATCTACCCATCCAATACATTTCACCAACACCTTTCATTCCATCTAGGCATCCATGAACGTAGCACCATTTCCAGTCGTTCATTAGATAAAGTAATTATGGTAAAACGTGAAAAGTCCCTTCATTCATTAATTGCTCAATAATACGTAAACAGCAAAATATACCCTTCGGCCATGCTTGGCGTTAGTAATGAATGTGTCCCATCAACTGATTCTGAGAAAGGTTCGGTAACTGTAAAATTGTTTCCATAATACTAATGAGATTTCTAATCCTGTTTTCGAATGAGCTATCATTATAGTTCGAAGTCTGTTTCTACAAACGAAGCTGTTTCTACAGATTTGTACATGTAGATGAAATAATTTCGTATTGAAAACTTACCTATTCAGATACAAATACATATGCACCTTAAAGATCTAGGTTTGAAATGTGCATATGAATTGTATTTCTTATATT
This sequence comes from Nemotelus pantherinus, assembly GCA_963978885.1. Taxonomy (NCBI): domain Eukaryota; kingdom Metazoa; phylum Arthropoda; class Insecta; order Diptera; family Stratiomyidae; genus Nemotelus; species Nemotelus pantherinus. Next base: position 81,484,194 of record OZ022265.1, on the reverse strand, counting down.
TCGAATACGATGAATTGCATTTACTTCTACTAGTAGTTTAACAATACTTACTTATAAATGTTTATTTACTGTAGTCTCGAGCTTAGTTTTAGAAATTCAAACAATTAAGTAAAGAATGAAAGTTAAGCAAACAAGTCAAGAAACAACAAATTTATTTTGATAAATCTACCAATAACTTAACAAGCACTATGTGGGGTCAATTCATTGGCAGCAATCAATTCGTAATAAGATCCTTTGATCAACAATTAGGAACCAGGTGAAATTGCAGTTGATTAACAGCGAGGGTGTAATTAGTCTGGTCGGTGACGATACGGACAACCCGAACCGAAATGTATCTGACACTATCAACAATATCTAATTGTTTCATTTCCGTTCGACAACGAGCAATTTACTAGGGGACCAACAAACCACTTGTATGACTTGAATGCAAAGAGTTGGATGCACATCAATCATACATTTCAGCTGTTTAGAAAAAGCAGCTGTAAAATTCTTGCTATCAATTAAAATTCCGATATGTTAAAGCAACAATGGTTGAAAAGTATTTCCCGACTCCAAAGCTAGCATGGTTGAATTTTTCAGTTTTTCAGCTTACGTATATACTGTAAGAACTACCTAATTTGGGGTTCAGCGTATCTCCTTCATGCTATCTGGATAATCAGCGACTGACTGCAGTGCAATCATATTTGTCGTTCAAATAAGACGACTTGAATTTTTCCGAAGGTTTCACAAACAACCTGTTCTCTAGAGCGCGAAAACAAAGTAAAGTAACGAGTCTTGTTTTCAATGCATACGGAATGCGGATCCCATCCCAATACGGATTCGATGCGAGTCAACACTATAAAGCTCAACTGAATTCTCATGTTCCATTTAATCAACGTTCGATTTTCGATCGTGTGCTTTCCTGATTGTGCACGTAGCCTGTACCTGACACACATGACATGGTTTCTTTGTTTCAAACCCCCTGCCAAATCTTGTAAAATACAGTGAATTCTTATACTCTTATAAGAACGCAAGGCACTTTTTTGGTTTATTTACTAGGAGCAAAGAATTCAAAACGAGGATTAGTGCTGAAAAATGAAAGCAATGAATCTGACAATGTAACGAAATATGTTCGTAATATTTTGTTTCGCGAGTAATATCTAGTGCTCAAGCTTTGGAATTTGAAATTTTTCAAAGCGTCTAGTTAATGGTGAATGCATTTACGCTTACAATTTTTTTCTAAATAACATTCAGAAGAGCTTCATTGATTGTAAACTCAGAAAGAAAAATTTGCAATTAGTAATAATAGCGGCATAGCAGTGGCAGTAGATGAACCCAATTAAAAATTTAGAAACAAGCCTAGTTATAATTATCGTAACTGTAGGGACGCATTCGTCCAAAACTCTATATTAAGTTGTCTACAATATTGAAAAAGTAATTACAAGTGAAATAAAAGGAATTGAATTGAATATTTTCTTAAAAGCTGTAATATACTATATTATCGTCTATGTACATACGTACATATACTAAGAACAACGATATTGCCGAGAGTTGCCTTGAGCAGGCAAGAATTTTGACAAACAGGAATTTTAATTGCTATCACGAAACCGATAATTTCCCCACACAAATGCGAGGAGTATCGACAGAAGAATAGCAAAAAGAGCGAAGAATAAAGGTTCGATCGACTGATTGCAGGAAACATGAGCAGGAGCACTTTCATCTGCACAAAATTAACTCAAAACCATTTAAGCATTTTACCAGCTTTATGGCGAATTATTCAAAATTTCTTCAGATTGTGGCTATCTGTTTTTCTTGATTCAACATTTATTTTTATTTTTTTCTAAATTTAAACATGTGAGAGGCCAGGAATTTTCTTAACGACCGATCATTAAGTTTTGGTTTGAATGAAAGCAATCTGATAATAAAGTTTCCGAATCGGTACCAGGCTCTGACATGCGATGAGGACGAACAGGAATCAGGATAGAACTATATCTAAGATTACGGCTCAGGTAAGCCAAATCAGCTAAATGGAAAAGATCTTGTAACAACTGAATCAGACAAAAATTAATTGGTGGAACAGGGAAAGCAGGAAACCTAGCTGTTCAGACAAAATGAGGAGCTAATGAAACGACTGTTAGGAACGAGTAGCACTACTCTATCAAAAAGAACGAGGCGCATACTCCAACCACATCAATGGCT
>OZ022265.1:81449516-81477016 GCA_963978885.1 Nemotelus pantherinus | reverse complement strand
TCCAATAGTGGGCCAGGACTCATTTGACCAAGTCTACCAGAAACTAGTTTGTAGCCCCGCCCCCATTAGTTCCGGTTCACTTCATTGCAAAGCCCTTGTCACATTTGTTTTTTCCTCGCCTTGATAGCCCTTCCAAGCTCTTCGTTTTTTTTTGTGCTCTGCGGCAGTTTGGGATACTTCTGCTCTACCGATAGATTGCTGAGACCTACGCCGGTACGCTAGAGCTCGTCGCCTCAGTTCCACGATCTCTTTGGTCCACCAATAAGTTTATTGCTTCCCAGGAGTTTGTCTCCGACGTGGCATCGAGAAGTCGCACGCTCGCTTGATTTGATCCATCACTAGCCCTACTCTATCTGATCTATCACTAGCCCACCTGATCTATCACTAGCCCTACTCGATCTGCGCTGCCCTCATCAGCAAAGCTATCGTTGAGCGACTCAGCACCTGGGATCTGCTGAGCGTTTGCAACGCATAGAGCTGCATAGCCTGAAACGTCTGCATACCAAGTCTCTGATTTTCTCCTTCGATATGATATCCTAAACATTTCCATTTGGGCTCTGGATTCGTAAACCAACTGCGTGAACAAATTTTTCGCCGTTCGATATCTCTCTCTTGGTTCGCTTGGAGAATCCTCATTTTTTAAGCTTCTTCTTCTGCGCTTTAAGTGCTTCTATGAAAGCTTTTCACGCTCCTGACCCTAGAATGTGATTAGCTTCTCTTGGTTTTGTCTTCTCATTACACAACAAGCAGAATGGGTGAACGGTGCATGCTTTTGCGAGCTGGCCAGTTTGACCACATTTCCAACAGTCGCTGCTCCGGTCTGGTCCTTCACAATCCTTTTTCATGTGATCGTAGCCCATACACTTGTAGCAGCACACCAAGTCGGGTCGCCTCCTTAAGTTGGCATTCACCCGGCCAATTCTTATTCGCCCATCTTGAATTATCTTCATAGCTTTAGCATCCTCCAATTCTACTTTGGCTTTCCGCTGTTTTCTTGCATTTGGGGGTAGTAACGTAATTTTAGCATTTCCGATTTCCCTCTTCCAAACCGCAGCAGCCACTTCTTCTTCGGTTGTAAGACTGTCGAGGTGAAGGATCTTGACTTTGGGCTTGGAAACAAGTTTCTTAACCTCTCCAAGTCCCTCTGCCACCGTTTGAATGGCCTACCAAATTTCACGATATTCTCGCATTTTGCGTGTGTCACGAGACGGCGGCTTTCTTATTTGACATACTTGTGCCCCTACATTGCTTGGGCTCACGCCTCCGCGGATTTGTTGAAGGGCCTCCGCGTAAGTTTTTCCTGGGGCAGGCTTTGCAGTTTCTTTCGTCTGCGCTTACGTGATTCGGACTGCATTTTCAAAGGTCGTTTTTCAGGAGTTGCTACGGACATCAACCTCTCCTGTTTGTCGTTACCCTTCCGAGACCTTTTAGCAACAGTCACCCAGTGGTTCTAATCAGTGGCTACTATCTCGGATCGTGGCATAGCCGTGTTTCCGTCATTGGGGCCAGATTCAGCTATACTGAACACAGCAATGAAGTCGTTTATAAATATTAGAAGCACTACGACACAGACTATTTTCTTCCTCAAACACACACGAAAAAGATTTTCCAAAAACCATGAAGCAAAATAACTATCAATTAATTTCTGTTACGAGGTATTTCAATTAATATTTCCATCTTTTAACAATTTCGCTCAAGAAAGCTCATTAAAAATATAAATTTTAAATGTCAGTCAAATCGTTAGTACTTGAAACTGCAGAAGTAATTCAAGCTAAGTTTTAACATCATTTCGTTGTCATTATTTTTCGCAGATCAATCATCGTTGCATAGTTTTCTAACAGAAAATCTTCCGCTACTACTATTCTACTGAGCGAACAAAACCATCCCATAATATACACATGTACCATGCCCTGCGAACAGAAGAAATACGAAACGCTAATTTGCGAAAAATAATTTCAAGTTGACGCAGATCTGCAAATAAATAACATTTGCGCATCCGAAGATGTACGCTGCTTTATGCACAACGCCCCAACGAGCAACGTATTCCTCGAACTGCAAAAAACAAAGATTTAATTCATAATTTAGTTGGCTGCTGCGAAAGCGAAAACTGAGCATAATTATGATGATTTTGATAGATTCCCTGATACGAGCAAATCTCGTTCCGGAGTCAGCGCTGCATGCTCAAGTAATTTGAATAAAAATGATTTTAATTTCGCTCGAAACCACTTGTAAGCGGGAACTGTGTGTACAAGTCTGTCTGTTTGTACTCCATCTTAGTTGGCACAGTTGCGAATCCAGCTCGTTCACTTGTTCGCCTTCTCACAAGTGGATTTCAGTTTCAACACAACATTTCCGTTGTTGGCTTCTTGCAGACGAGAGTTGGTTGCGATTCGGTCGGACTTTTAGCGATGGAAGGGACCACGCGGAGTAAGACAAGGAGCACAGAAGAATTGCCACCATAAAGATAATATCTCGACTCTGCACTGTGCGCGTTGCGTTATTGTGTTTTGTTTGCGTAAGACAGTTCTTAGGCTTTACTTTTCTTTAAATCTTAAGCCGTATACTAGTGCAGACTGATCTCCACGACTCTAGAGGAATTCGGTTGTCTTTGTCATGGAAATGTCGGAAACTGAAAAAGAATAGCTGTTTGTTGAAGTTTTCCACTTTATTTGACTTTCATTTTATTCCTTTTTTTTTTGTTCATGTTTAAGACCTCTGTTTAGTGAATAACAACTCGTTTTCTGTTTCTCTAAGTCGCTGTTTCGAAAAACTGGCACAAGGAGATACGAATCGTTAGCTTTCCGGCAGTCACTTCCACTTCTACTTGCTCCGTTCCGGATTAACTCCCGCTGCCAGAGAAAACTTTCTGTTTCGATTCAGGAATTCATAGCATTGATCTATTGATGCTTTACATCTTTTATTTATTGGCATTTTATTACATGACAGATATTTAAAAATGATATCGGCAACTTGATGAAAGTTTTCTTGGGTATCGACACAGTAGCACATAAATCAGGAATTCAATTGAGCGATTTGGTTTAAGGGTTTCCATACTATTCTTTTAACTTGATATGAGAAGAAGGATGAACTGTTTTTATTTTCTTGGAAATTGTTAAAATACGTAAAACATTACTATAGGAGGAATCTAGTTATTTTTAGATTGCTATTCATTTAACAGGAAGGGAATGGAGTTCAACATGTTGGTGCAAAGCCTCATTCACACATAGTTAAGATTCCGTAACCAATAGTCTTCATTTCTACAGTAGCTTCACTTTTAAATAGAGTCTTTGCAATACATATAATACTTAATATTTACATCGAAATATTTATTTTCTGCTACATCATTACATGCTTAGTTTCCGAGAAGAGAATTAATACTTCCAAGCACGAAAGTAAATCATTGTCAGTTTTTTTTCTTCCGCTGCAGAAGAATAAATCTTGCATTTTACCCATTGCACCATGTCGGATCGGAAGACTCATGATTAGTTTAAGTAAATATATGCAAACTTAAAAGTGACCAAGTATTTCATTAGCCTTATTCCTTATTATTCGTTTTAAATTGCGCATCTATCGAGCATAAAATTAATTATCATATATCCGTAGGATAAAAATGGATCATTCTCTGTAATCCTGTTGCACGCATTGGCTATATGAGATATTTTGGTGCCCGCATAAAGCTACCCCCCATTATTCGCCACCTTGTCACAAGATGATGGATTATATCTTTGCAGGTGGCAACCAGACTGAGTCTGGAAACTGGGCTGTGCTAGATTCGATCAACAGGCCGGGGCTCGGATTCTGCAGGCCCAACCTCATTTATAACTGCAATGGAGGACCCTAGAAGAAGACAAGTTAGCATTGTGGAAGAGTCATCGTCAGCGAGTTTAAGGTTTCAGATTCCGGAAAATGAGTACAGCGTTAGCTAGAAGTTTAAAAGGGGAAGGATGCCCGCTTCCAAATTCTGCAAAAGAATGGGAGGCACTGAAGAGAACGACTTGGCAACAACAATGAAAGTGTTTCCCTGAAAACTGGATGTCAGGCACAAGAAACTAAGCCTAGCTGGAGGAACGTATTGGACGGATGACTGTATTGAGCGGATCCACGCCAACTGGACATACCAGCGAAGGCTCTCAGACATCGACAGAAGAGGATTCTTTGATAAACATCAATGCTTCCGAGGATTCTTTGATAAACATCAGATATGACGCTGTAAGGCAAGGAGGAACCAACTTCACTGCAGGACAGCAAATATACCAAATTTGTCACCGGGGAAGCCCGAAAGAACTAACTCCTAGCCTTCCAAGATAATTCCTCTATTTTTCCGCACAAGAGAGATACAGCAAATACTCGCCAAGCTTCCAATGATGTTTCCAAAACTGCCGAACCTGATGGTATTTCGCCCCACGTACAAAAGTGCTGCGCCTCCGCCTTAGAAAAACCTCTGCACAAATTAGTTTACCTGTCATATTCAACTGGAATATTTCCTTTCGCATGGTGGCTTGCAAACGTTCAGCCTATACCTAAAAGTTGTGAGGCCAGTGATTCCTCTAATTATCGACTAGCTGCAATCATTTCGATCTCGTCTAAGGTATCGTGAACTCAAAATTAATGAAATGTCTCGAGTTGAACCATCCTATCAACAACTGCCAGAATGGTCTCCGTTCCGGGCGCTCCACTGGAGGCTTACTTACATTTCTCACTGAGAGATGGAACCGTTCTCTCCACAACTTTGGTGAAGCAATGGTCGTTTATGTTGATATTTCGAAGCCCTTTGACAAAGTCTGGCACCCAGCCCTATTAGCCATTTGGTCTCCGTCCTCGTCAGATGAATTGAAAGTTTCCTCGTAGGCCGTTCATTTTAAGTTGTTTTGGATGGACTCCAATGGCAGGGTTCGCCATGGTACTGTTTTTCATCAACTCTCTTCCTTTTATTTATAAGCGAACTTCTTTCCTCTACTTTCAATTCGATTCATAGTTTTGCCGATGACAGCACCCCTGACTTCGCATACTCTTTTGATAGAATGGTCAACTCTCACGACAATGCTACCTCTGTTAGTAGAGATCGCATTTTACATCGCTAAAAAGGTCCTATTAAGGATTATCGCTTGTGGCTCAGCGAACCATGTTGTGTTTAATGTGTCCAAAACCCAATGCTGTCGTCTTTCGCTCAAGTTTTATCCTCCTCCTGCTAGCCACACTATTTCCGTTAATGGAGTAGATATTGCTGAATCACCTTCGCTAATCCTGTTAGGATTTAACACCTTCAGCAAACTAAGCTGGACCGGCCACATTTTTCCACATTGCGAAAAATGCTTGAAATGTCTTAGTTTCCTTCAGAGAGGCAAGAAATACTTTGCACCATCCGACTTAGCGCACATCTACAAAAGTTGAGTATAACTCCCATATATGGGCGAGGACAGGTCGCACTGCTTTAGCGGAACTAGACAAAGTCCAATGCAAAGCTCCAAGCTTTTTGTTGATGAAACTATTAGTAAACATATTGAACTCGCTGAGCATTGACGTAATGTGGGTTGCATTTCTCTTCCTTATCGCTATTACTATGTTCTTCGTTCTAACGAAATATCAAGTCTGATCCCTTGTAGAGCACCTCCTACGTGCAACACCCGAACCCCTATACGCGCTCACACTCATGCCCTTTCGATCAGTGCCAGTCGTGGCGTCAAATTTCACGATTCTTTTTTATCTTGGAAAATACAATTGTGGAACAGCCTACCATCTACAGTTTTGTTCGAACGAATCGTGCACCGCTATCTCCTGCTTATCCTTAAATTCTCCCTTTCTTTAAATTTCCTTTCGTAAAGGCTATTCTATAGCATGATAAGGTATCGTCTGAGCCTTGGCCTCATCAAAGAAAAAAAAGTAGAAGCGAAAGCCGATGCCAGCGTTCCTGTGTACAACGTGCCGAAAAATGTTAAAATCCGCGAAAGAAATTTTGGAGAGGCTGGTCCTTCAGACACACAAATACGTCAAGTGCGAAAATAGGGGAGAAATCGTACACAGAGACCGTTTCAGGTAAGGCCAAAACACAGAAACCGTACACAGAGGCCGTTTACAGGTAATGCCAAAAAGGATTACATGAAACAAGCTGTGGAAAGAAAGTCGGTGCCAGCTTATAACTTCAAACAAGCGAGGTCTATGGACGCACCTGCTTCAAGGAAGTATTGTCTGAAAAGAATCGTTCTAAAACTGGGTACTGACAATTAGCTCAGCATCATTATCCTTCATCTTCAACGAGAGTTTAACGCCACTGTAGTGAGTTGATAAGACACCTCTTCGTGATCTCATAAAATTTGTCGAAGATTCCATGTCCGGCCCTAATGATGATGTCCAGTCCTTGAACCATCAAAAACAACTCCCAATCTCGTAGTGGTGCTATCAGATTATAGCACACAATGGTCAGGCGAATAATAATCTAGAGAGATGGATTGATCGTATACCTGATTGGAATCATCCTCCACTTTGAGCAGTCTGATTCGATTGACCCAGATTTGTTGAGCGTGAACTCAAACTCAACTTGATGCCGTATCTTTGTGGGGCACCTCATGAGTGTCACCACCAAATATGCCTCATACTCGTATTTTTCTGGTGAAGTTTGTTCGTTGATGCACCTTGAATGTTTAAGAACCGGTGGAACTGACAGGACCAAGAAATAACCACTCGAAAGTTGATAGTTGGGCCGCCGCGCTAGTTTATTAATGCCTGATGGTATTGGGTTTGAAAATTGGACTAAGTTGATCAGCTAAGAGGATAATTAAGGCCAGAATCAGCTAGTTAACATGCCACCTACGACGAACTTCGACTTAGACTTTTCTGTGCAAGAATGATATAGTGATTTAACCCCGCCTGTTCGGTTTGTACTGCCTTTTGATCTCGAAGACATAAAATTTTGACACAGAGTTGCTGTCTTGGAAGCCTCAGATAATGTACGACTAACTCAGTGGTGACTGACAGCTAAAAGCCTGTGTAAATGAGCAATCTGACTGTGTATGTGACTAGCAACGTCTTCAAGTTTGCTAATGCAATCGCAAGCAATGTAGTTTGATTTGATGAAACCATAGCTTTTTCCGTGGATGTTGGGCGGGACAGTAAATTAATTGATGCATTGGCCGGCATGTATAATAAATGATGATGATTAAGCCATTCAGAGTATGAATTAACCGTTGAACCGATCGAAGGTTTCTCTACTGTTGCCTGTCCTGTATTGTTATGACATTATGATGACTTGATAATTGTTTCGTCCTCTCAATGTGGTGATTGTTCGGATGTTGGAGCAGCAAATTATGGTGTCCGTGATGGTTCATACAACATCGTGTGATGGTTTCAGTTACACTCTTTACCGAGCTATTCGCTCTTGCATGGCTGTGCTGAGTAGTTCATGCATAATCCTTTAGTCCTCTAACGAACCTCTGCCGATCTTCAATCTTATCCAATGTCTGAATACTTGGGACAAGTAAGGATAAAAAGATGCTCCTTGCACAAGTTAAAAGGCTGATGCTACTTTTGCTGAGGTGGTTGTTGAGTCACTTAAGAGCCGTAGCCGTTTTTTGGGGGCTTACATTGATTTTGATGATAAAGAGGTTGGCTTAACTCGTTCAACAGCCCGCACCATAGCCGTTGAATAGTACTCAATATGCTTGAAGCATTCGTATGATGTTGATACTACTATATAAACCTACCAGGAAACATTCGCACATATTCTGCCCAGCTCTGATTGGTTGAAGCTCCTTAGTGGCTACCGTGGCCGTGTACTTATGCGTGGGGAGAGAATGGTGCAGTTATTCCTTGATAATGTGCCTTTTGTTTTCATACTAATTGGTGAGGAGTTCCTCAAGTTACTGCCATTGACAGCAGAACCAGCAACTCATCGATACGCTGGGCCCGTGCAGCAGTTAACTTATTTAATATCTGAAGAATTAACTTATCTAACATCTGTAGCATTTTTGCAACTCAATGTAACTGAATTTTTTAAAAAAAACCCTGTTTCTTCATCCACTGCCTTGCTAATGGTGCTGTTGGAACCGTCACGAGCTTGAGGTTTGTTCCTATCTTAAATTTGCTCTCCGCAGCCTGATATGATTGGGAAAAATATTTGTGTTTGTTCATTGAAGCTGGTCATGTAATCTCAGCTCAAATGTTTTATGCGACTATTCTACTTGAGTCGCCCACACCTGAACATAGCTCAGGGTAGTAACATCCGAGGTGTGATGGAGCTGATCAACTAATTCGCTCATTGAGTCAAACCGTGACCACTGAGATGCTATTTTGAACAATAGCTCCACCATTGCTTCTTCGTACGTTCATAAATTTTCAGCTTCAGTGTCTCAAAAGTTGGGATTACATATTCAGACCAGTACAGCTTCCAAATCCAACCCTTTTTGTACACCAAAATTTGCATCACACGCCACCCATCAGACCAGAAAATCGCACAGAGACGCAGACTCGAGCGATTAGTCAAGCAACCATATATCTGTAGTAAGTCCTGGGTGTTGAATACATATACCGCGTTAGTTACTGAATATCTTTTATGAAACGATCATTTTCAAATTTGTACAGTTCGTTCCTCAGTTCTTCTTCAAAAAAATTCATTAACGGCATTCTGATAATTTTTTTCCGACTTTTCCTATCAAATGCCTCATTGAGAAGCTACCGTTAACGAAAAGCAACCATTATTTAATATATTTTTGTAATCACTAAAACCCTCTACTTATCTAAACTACAAGCTCATCAATAAACAACAGAATTAATTTCTCGTTTTTAAACATTTATTGCAAATGTTATGTAAAAAATCTCATAAAAATTATCACGTAAATCCATGGAGATAATTACTGAAACTGCAGCCATAGACAGTTTGAAGATTTCTGTGACCTAGCGAAATGATATTATCAACCATAATATCTGTACTGGTATCACTTACGAATATATACGAAGGATAATTTTCAGCTCTTCTCAAGAATACTCAAGGCTATTTAGAAAATCGATGCAGCCTTGAAAGATGATACTTGTTATTATTATCTAAGAATAAATTCAGAAATATATTCGTCAATCTCTATGCGTAATAATTCAAAATATATAATTTCTCTATGTACGTTATTAATATCTCGCATTTATCATTCTAATTTATTTTACCATTTTCACCCAGCTCAGAATTGACAAATTATTATTGTCTAATCATACTTCTGACAAAATCATAGTATCTAAATCTAAATTCCGGCTTGAAGGTTGCAAATAAAATGCATTATGGCTCTTAAAAATATTTTCAGTATTCAAACACAAAATACTAATTGTTTCTAAATCCCACAAATTATTAAGGCGCGTACACATACAACCAACGAACGGCCAATGACAATTTGATCGAATGTTGGTCATTGGCTTTGGCGTTGGTTCGGCCGTCTACACAGGAACAAATTGGAACCAATGCCTTGGAGCCAAGGCATTGGATGCGGTTCGGGCTGAGTGTCATTGTACACCCAGTGATTGACAGCGATTAACTTGGGGTTGTAAAGTATAACGCATTTATGGTAGTAGAACGCATTTCGACACCGTACACTATATTTGACAATATACAAAAAACACAGCCTAGCTCAACATACTACTCGGTATTTTAATTACAGCCAACTCGACCAACCATCCACACTACAACGGAGTCCCAAGGCCAATACATCGCCAACGCTTTGAAGTTACCGCCAGCAGAGCGAACAGCAACCAAGGCCAAGGCCAAGGTTTGCTCTTCGTACACACTAAGCGAATCAGAACTAACGAATGGCTTGGCCGTTGGTCTTGGCCCTATGTGTACGCGGCTTTAGAGGATTCATTTAATTTGCCGTATTTATAAAAGATGACGCATTATTCGCGACGAATACCGCATACACGCGTCGCTCAGAAGCGAAAAGTCTGCAACTCGCGGCGGGGTATTTTTTTGGAGCAAGTGGAACTTATTCACTTCGTGGGCAACGTCCATCCAAAACTGCCTTCTTTAATGCTATTTGGGAATATAAGGGTTAAGAATTGCCTGCAGATGTTAATTTTTGACGAATTAGCACCCAACATCGACAAATGCTTTGCGATTTACGACACATCTAGAATCGTAGAAATATACGGTAGTGTATACGCGTGTTTTTTCCGGAAACGTGCTGGCCTTCCTTAAGTCTACATAAAACCTATGAGATCCGTCTTTTTTCCGAACCAACAAGATAGTTGACGACCATGGACTCGGCGCTAGCTCGACCACGCCCATCTTCAACAGCTGGTCTAATTTCACATTCACAAGCTTCGGAACAGCATATGAGATAGTATAATATCGATATCTGATAGAAGATCTGTTTTAATGGTGTGCTTCTTGTAACTTGCATAGCCCAAACTGCTCCTCCAAGGTTTGCCTAACTTTCAGATAAGTGGGACTGATTTGGCTATGCTTTACCCAATGCCATTCTTTGCTTAAGCAATTGACGTCCACTACTATTTTTGCATATCCCAAAGATCCACAAAATGCTTACAAAAAACAATTTTAAGTATCACTATCTGGGGAAAGGAGAGAATAACCAAAGATTCTAGAATATGCTCTCTGTCAATCAATGTGACCTTCCACTATTCAACTTCACCTTTCGCACAAGTCTCTTCTTCAATTTTGTCTTAGGTCACTGCCAAACCCTTAACCGCCAGTCGGAATGTAGTAATTTTTGATGCTAGTTCTCTCAATCTCTTCTTGTTAATGCGGATGGCTGTCATGAATATTTTTTTCTACTTCGTAGTTTGCATTCTGCTGATGATCCCGTGGTTTCTGCCGCGCTTCGTCCTTTAAGCCTAGTAATGTATTCGACGAACGAAATACAGCGAAAACGTCTGTGCGGAATCGAGCGAAATAAAGTTCCGCACCCCGACACCGGAGGCAGCATAAATTGCCATTGATGACATTTAACAAGTGCATTACATTTGAATTCGGTGCATATAAATTTAACTAACCGGCATCAAAAATGATTTTATCGGCAAAACAAAAACTACTCTTGCAAGGATGCGCTGTTCATCCATCCATTTCCACTCATTTTTCAATAAAATATCCGCAAACTCGAATGAAATTATGAACTGTCACATTTTTCGCATCAATTTAAGGTACCTGGGTCATTAAATGGCCGCGAAATTTAACTTATAATAGTGCAGCGCCATCTCAGAGCGAGTCACTGCGTTGTCTTCGAAGACACTTATACGCCTTCGAACACATTACTGACGAGCAAAACCAAACGAAACGAAATTCCGTGCCAGGCTGATTTTGTATGGGATTTGACACTTCGTTCCGTTTCGCGTCGAATACATTTCAGGGCTTTAGTAAGCACACCGGTCGTTTCCTTATCCCCGCGGACTGGATCCAGATCAAGTTTTCTGTCCACTGGCTCTCGCCTGATTGGTCTGTCATGCGGACAAACGTTCTTGATAATACGGTCCACAAACCATCTTCATAATCCGAAGGCAGGGCCTATGTTTAAAGCTTCTCAATTGGCTGGTCCCAGCACCTCGCAAAGCAGCGATGAGCATGGAACGAAATCAGTGCCCTCGAATTAAAAAGGTATACTACGAGTCTACAAAGTTGGGCGTTTGAAAGCCCTTTGCCTGATGCCCCTCTTTAATGCGCTCAACTAAATTTAAGGCGCCATTTGGTTCAATTCGACAAATACATTATTCTTGGCTATAGTGAGGCTATATCCTGCGTTGTCCAAATTCAATCCTGACTTTTGCTCTCAAAAAATCCAATGATGACTTATCGCCCGTCACATTTCCTACCAGTTCTTCGGCTTCTGATGCCTTTGCTGCAAGCTCCCCGTACTTCGTTTTCTAGTCAAACGGGTATTCCGCTTCTACCATATGTTCAACGCCGTTGCATGGAAGTATTATTGCAATACCCTGAAAAAATGTTCCATTAGTCATTAGATCGAAAGTAAATCCTGCCAGATTTTTCAGACAAGTAGTGCTAAAACACATGTTTGGAGAACTTTGAAGAAGTTGAACCATGCACATAAGGACATCCAATTTTCAATGGAAATCGAAAAGAATGAGAAACTACCCTTCTTGGAGTTAATGGTCATAAGGAAAGAAGGTCTTCTTACATTTAAGACCATCCACGTCTGATCATTGGCATTCCCAAAAAATGGCGCCCTTTAATTTGATGATTCACCGGCTATTAACAGTGCCCATAAATCAGGAAAGTTTTCACTCAGAAGTTAAATATATTAAAGATACGGCGAGAAAAAATGGGTTTGACGAGAAGATAATTGGAAATCTTGTCAAAAAGAAAAAGTATAGAATACAGCGTGATCTTTAAACGACGCTCTTTACGCAGGAAAAACAAAAAACAACCATAAGAGTTCCAATTATTTTTTCGTCAATATTCAAAAAAGTTCGGGAACTTCTTGAACGCTTTGATATTAAAGCAGTTCCAACCAGTACAACTAAAAAATTAGGTGCTACATTATGTCACGTGAAAGAAAAAAAGGATAAAAAGGAAAAATGTGGAGTTTATCAAATTACCTGCCCAGAATGCGACAAAATATACATCAGTCAAACGAAACGGTTAGTTGGTGTTAGACTAACGGAACATAAACGGGTAGCAACTTCAGCGAGGAAAAGGCACACAACATTAGTACGATCAGCAGTAACGAAGCATATCTTGGAGGAGGATCACAACATAACATGGGACAACGTAGAGGTGATTAAGGAGGTACAGCAGGTACGAAAACTGGATGCGTACGAAAGCCTGAACATATGGAAAACCCCAATAAATAGAAGACTAAACACAGACCAAGAAAACTGTGCATCACCATTGTTCAAGTTAATTTGAACATTCATTTGATAGTAAGGAGGAAAATTGAATTAATATAGAGCGTTAAATGTATTTAAGTAAAGTAATTAATAGACAATTAGTTGGTAATTAGTATGTCAATACTTTAAAAGTAAGCTCTATAAATAACAAACCTAAGTTAGATTAAGATTAAAGAAGAGGGCAGATTACTCTCGAAATATCGATATATGTCACAAAATTCAAAATATCTAGCTTCGAAAGGAAAATTCGGTTTTTTTATTAAAAAAATTTTTTACAAGCTAGGAAAAAATTGGTTCACATCAAAACCCCATTTTCACGGGAAAAAGCTTTTCTTAATTAAATCTTCAGTTGTGGTTCTTTGCATAATACCGCGGGACACAAATGTAATCAAAAATCAGTAGGAGAATTTTCCTTCATAAAACTTAGTAGCAACTAATGCACTAAACTGGGTCATTTTGTCTGAATCTTCAATGCTTTCGTCAGCTGCATCACTTAGCTGAAATCTGCAATATCCACGCACTAGCCTGATAGTTTTCATTCCAGCTTAACATCCGATTCCGGGTGAGGGACTCGAAACCGATTTATGCTGACAGTTATATGAATTTAAATCAAATCTGTATTTCCTCATTTTCTACTCGATAAACGACTTTTCTGTCCCTGCTCTAAGGCTAAAAACATCTTTAGTAGGAAACTTTATTTTTAATTTTCATATCCTGCATCTTTTAACTGGAACTAAGCAAAGACCGCAAGCTGAAATCAGTAACACACTACTAGTCACACTACTCATGCTGAAGTGATATTAATATTTTGGAAGCAGCCTAGATTCCTCAGGTATAACTCACGTTTGAAATTTCGTCCACTAAAAGTGACCTTAAAATTTCTGATGACATCAAAACAATTCAAAAGCTTTTAACGGCACAAATCACATGGGACAATTCAATACATTTAACGGTTCAACAATTGCGGCAAAATGATACCCAGTCACGTTGGCTTCCAAATCACGGATGCCATTCAAAACATTGATTTCACTTTCATCACTTTTTCATGAGCTGATTGAACCGAAAGGTCAATTCGCGCTCAACTCTATCACAATGCTCTACAATAAGACGGCAGGACCATAGCCAGGGTCGACTTATTGATTCATTCCGAACATGCTTCGGTGGTTTCATCCGAAAGACGAATGGATACACCTAATTTTCTATAGGCTGATCATCGGAATTGTTTCGATTTCGGCAAAAAGTTAGTGGTACGTCTTACGAAAAAGTTTTCCTGAATACATTTTAATAGACCTCGAGACTTCATTCATTTTTGTGACGTAGCATCGCAGCCACGGCGCCGGAATTGAATAAACGTCAGGACTTCACTAACTACTAAGTTGCTACTAAATGAACACAAGCAAACTTTAGCACGCGTCACGTAAAATGAAGGACGTTACGGAATCTGATAGCGAGCAGCCAAGCCGTTTCGCATCTGATGAGAATCAGCGTCAGGATGGAGCAAAAAATCTGTAATTACAACTCGTGATTTATTGTATTAATTACGTGATGGTGATGTCAGAGTAAAACAGAGAGTAAATTCCATAGTTCTATGAAATGACTTCTCGCACAGAATGTCTCGTTGAAATCAGCAAACAGCAATCTCAATTCATTATTCTCACTTCACGATTCGCATTGAAATAAGTTAAATTACAATTCAAACTTCTTTAATATGGTAATGATTTTTATGTCCGTTACGTGTCTTCTCTGCTCGATGTTCTGATACCATCGTGTGCGGAGGCAAATAAAATGAAAACACGTCTGCCTGTATTTCTTCCGGTGAATTTGCAGGACTCGGTGATATCCATGCCAGCATATACGCTCTGATTGTTCTTTAGAGGAATCATTGAAGGTAGTAATCAGCCAGAAGCAAGGTATTCTCGAAAGACTTCCTGAGTGAAAAGTCTGTTTACTAGCCATAACAACAGCATGCTAAGCAATCATAAAAAAGGGTCGATGTTAAAGTGCGCGCCCAGACATTGTTAGGGTTTCACTTTTTAACAAATTTGAATTTGGTTTGCTCATGCAGGTACTCTTTTGGTACAGAATACGGATCGTGAGTTTTATAACGACATACGAGAGTAGGAACATGATTCAGCAGTAAGAGGCTAACTCTTACGGTAATAATCGCTAGCGTAATAATCGCAATAATCAATAACGTAATAATCGCTAACGTCAAACAAATAGTTTCCTGTAAATTTACTTCATATTTGATTTCACTAATCGAAAATTGGCATGAATCGAATATACTTACCTATACCTATAGCTCAAGCATAGAATTTGGCATAGAGGAGTTTAAGTAGCCTTTCTTAAAGAAAAGAAATAATTAAAGATTTTGAAATCATTCACATTTTTTGTACACTATAAACCTAGCTAGGTTATATATTGTATTATAGGTTATATATTGTATTAAGAGTTAATTGCGAGTTACAATGAAAGGAACACAGCTTTGTTGCACAAGAAGTAACAATGAGGACAACACAACATTAACCGTCATTTGTCACTGGCCTTGTCAATCTTGGCCAATCTGATATGACTCCGTGTTTTAGTCTTTAAAGACTGCAGGGCATATCACGAAGGGAAAATAACAGGAAAAACCCTAGCGCATCAGAACCGCTAGAAACACTAATGTTCGAAGAACAGTAGAGGATTTGTACAGATTTTGAGTGTGTATTCTACCACTACTTACTTTTCCTACTTAAAACTAATACACCCTAAGTAATAATAGAATCTAAGCTTATTTTAATTTCGGTGACTTAATCGAAAGTTACAGCGATAGAAAGGTTTTTGGGGTTGTCATCCGAGAAATGTGCAGATCGTAGAAAATTTAAACATTGTTTACTTATTTTCATTGCCATTGTTTGCGATGAAAATACTTAATGCAAGCATTTATTGGAACGAAAATAACAAAAAGGCCTAGTGCTGACAGCCCTTTGCTAGCACTGAAGCAAAAAATATGTCGCATCTACCTTACGTTGAAGTCGATCTGCTCTGCGAATTTCATTGATCCGATGACTGCATTGGAAGTGATAGAGATGCAAAGAAATTTAGGGCTACCATTCGCAAAAGATTTCAAATTTTCTAAATCTTAATGTTTGGTGTTTATTTTCACTATAAGATCATTACGATTTGAAAATTCTATGATAAAATCGCTCACTAAAGGTGTGCCAGAAAAGTACAAAAACGACCATAGCTGGCAACCCTATCATTGTTTTGAAATTCAATTTCTACTGAATATTGCCTACAATAAGTTTTATTTGCCATATGAACTTCGTTATGATTCAATGACTGTACTGGAATCTAAAGGGCAAAGAGCTTTATTTTCCTCAGAAATTTTTCAAATTTAAGACACCAAAATTACCATAGCTGACAGCTCCAACCGAATTTTTCAACCAAATTTCTACCAAACGTGCCCCTTGTAAAATTTCAAAATTTTTACTTTGGCTGTGTTGACAAAGCATAAGATTTATATATGAGTGGCTTTTTTTCCAAGAAACGACATTTTTTCCGGAGAGTCGATGATTTGAAGGTTTTCACTTTCAGCGCCTGCCCTAGCTACGGGGTTGCCAACAAGCTCATAACAAAAATTTACAACTAAACAATACCAATATGTTCTGAAAGTTTAATAATGATTGAATAGCTCTGTCAAAAGTTATCGCAATTTAAAATTTTTTTAATTTTCCCGTTCTCTTTTTAGGCACCTAGCGCGCACATGGGGTTGAAAAAATTCCAAAACACTATCCGATTCACATTTAAAACACGTTCGAAATTCATTCCGCTACCTTAATTTTTGCAAAAATTATTTGTGTACGGTTGCATGTATATTAAAAATATCACTAAAATAGCCGCCGGCGCCAAAGGGTCAAAGATAATTGACATTTGTTGAGACTTGGACCTATTCTGCATATACACCAATGTATCCTGAAATTGTGAGCTCAATCGGATGGCGCGTTCTCGAGAAATAGTCACTGAATTTTTTTGATGATATAAATGTATATATATATAAATATATATATATATATATATATATATATATATATATATATATATATATATATATATATATATATATATATATATATATATATATATATATATATATATATATATATATATATCTTATATATATTCTTCGAACATTAGTAAAAAACCAACAATTGTGATTATCATTTGCATTTGACATTACCCATATCCCAGCCGATCGTGGAAACAAGTGGGAATAATGTCAAAAATGTGGCAGAACAAAGTTTGAGGTTTGAACAAATATCGCTGCGCAACAAAATTGTGCTGCTTCATTGCAGCTGCTCGCATAGGCTCCCATGTGTTTAAACTCGTTTTACTGCGCAACTTTGTTGGATTGCTTTCATTGTAACTCTGGCCTGAGAGAACATAACTCCATAGTCCACACTTGCAATTAATACTACCTAAACTCATTGATTGATTCATGTGAGTGGGTCCTGAAGGCTCTTAGCATTGCAACTTCGTGGGTCTATTGTGCCTCCTCTGCGCCGGGTCTTATAGGATGTCCAGGCTTATGGATATGTTCCTTGAAGGGGCAATCGCTATGTCCCTGATGGAGGGAAGAGCAGAGCCAAAGAGCTCTAATCTTCGATTCGCTAGTCCTCGACAGAGTGTGATAAGATGTTTTACACACTTTGTCGTTTCCTCACAGTATCTGCTGCGGTAGTCCTGCTCCTCACCTATCTTGTGGAGATACTTTTTGCACGGAAGGTGGCCGGTCGATGTTTCGCATAGGGCTCTTTAGGTTTTTGTTATCGAAGCCAAGGTATTTTTTTGAGTGTTTCAAATCCTCAATATAAAGTCAGTAGCTTTCGACCTTTTTCTTGCACTATTTTTCAATTTCCTTGTCCGTATCTGCCTTTGTAAAGCTCTAGTACGGAGAAGGACCTATGAAGGGCATTGTTGCTCCTTCCTTGGCATTGGAATCAGCTCCTCATTTCTTTGCTGCTCCTTATTGCCAGAGATATATATCAACTCGAGGCTGTTCTGTGCCCCTATTTCATTTATGGCCTCTCTCACCTCTAAGAGTTTAGCCGAATTTATTTTATCGCGATTTGATAAAGCACTGAGTCACACAAACTTTATGTGATGGTCTAGCACTACGAGTAACTGCACATTCCCATGCTTAGACCGATGATATAGGCCACAAACAATAGCTGTAATGACCAATTATAATATCCTTGCATAAGTTCCATAGTTTTCCGAACGCCGAAATGTGAGCCCAATGGATCACCATGAGCACGGAGAACCAGCTCTTGCCTGTGGCTTTCAGATACCAATAACTTAGTTATAGGAAGGTATGTGGGCAGCGTTCCTGTCATGATAGTCGTAATGTAAACCTTCCCATCTCATTTTAACCAGGCTAGTTGTAGCATAAATGGGAGGCATGGTAGGTATTGTTTTAACTCTGAAGTATTACGACAGCTTCCAGAATGAGTCGCGTCCAAGTTCAATACGCTTCATGAAGAGCTCCCATTGTTCATTTTTGAATTGATTGTTTTCGACGAGTATGAAATTTGCCAGACGTTTTGCTGCTTATCGTACCTTAGGGTCTCATGTGCTCTAAGCGCGTCTCCTAATCTAATTTCTCCTTCTCATGAGAATCTTGATGGATTTCGAGAGCTGAAAAAGATCATGATTAAAAATTGGAATTGTTTTTTGCGGGATGATTAAAATTGAAAAAAATTTTATTTACATTCAAAATTTTATTTGACAAAGTGGTTTCGAAAGTATGCACTGATTCTCATCAGACACCAGCACACAGTGCATACTTGGGGAAAGAGGGGCTAGGGAAGGAGGGGCTGAAGAAGGAGGGGCTGAAGAAGAAGGCGCTAAGCAAGAGAGACTGAAGATGAAGGGGTTGAAGACCGAGGGACTGAAGAAGGAGAGGCTGAAGAAGCAGGGGCTGAAGAAGGAGGGTTTGAGCAGATAGGGACTGAAGAAGGAGGGACTGAAGAAGGAGGGGCTGAAGAAGTAGGGGCTGAAGAAAAAGGATCTGAACAAGAAGGGGATGGAGAAGGAGGGGCTGTGGAAGGAGTAGCTGGGGAAGAAGGGAAGGAAGAAGGAATCTCTATCCATCCAGCTGATTGACCGATAGAGTTTTGTCGTAAGTACTATTCACAATGTGCTGTCGTCAAATCCATGATCCATGGTCATAGTTTTCGCTATATCGTTACGAAAAGTGAAAAAAATGACGTCAATTGATTACGAAATGCGGTGTTATGATTGGTCGTATTCGTCGGCTTTCCGTGGTACTGTCTAACTGTCTTTCTCGTGACGCCGTCAATAATAAACCTATCAGGATCAATTTTTATGACTGAAAACTTAACGCACCCAGAAAAAATTTAGTCCCTAAAGATTAGGATGAGCGGGGGAAAGTTTCACCTCACCTTAAAAAAGTTTGCTTCATGTAGCGGCAGTCTTACACATATCAAAATTTACATTTAAATAACCTGGTTTAAGAGAATGCCGAAAAATTTCTCGGAAATGACGTCACTTGGCTACTTAGGGTAATTTTAGGGATAAATAGGAATTGTCTGGGGTAAGCCGTAGCGCCTACCTGGCAGCACTGGTATGTTCCCAGAAGCCACTCCAGCAACCTATCAGTTACTTTCTTTCACGAAATAGCTAGGATGGTTGTGGATCGCTGAGGTTCCCGATGCGATGAGACAGCTTAGTTGAGTTGCTGGCAGTTAGTGGTTAAAGGAGAGCTTTCTTGAGTACCTCGTACGAGCGCTTTGGATCAGAGGTCACGATCATATCTCGAACTGTCTTAGGCTCCGTTGAGCCCAGTGAAAGCACCACATAGTTGTACTTTAATTCCCGTCAAAGCAAGCAGGCTCTGGTCGCACTTTTTGAGAATGTTCCGACTAACACGAAAAACGGGGGCTCATAAGGGCTCAAAATAAATATTACGAAAAAAAACCGCACCGTGCGAAAGGAGAAACGTGGCGGAGAAAACGCATCGGTGTAAAGTTGAGGGAATGAGCAAAAAAGTAAGGAGCTAGTGTGAGTGTGTATATTTAAATATTGCAGGATTGTTCCGCCTGTGTTTTTATATTATTTCAACGCTAATGAACTAAATAAATTTTCGGATATTCATGTACCTGCGGCAAAATACGGTTCAGTAAAATAACCGTCTTCTGATATGACGACAAAGTTGTCACATGTTGCCCACATTTGTTGGTATGATTGCAATTAATTCAAAAATAAATTTAAAAAAAAACACTTCAATACAGACTGTCTAAAATTTACCCAAGTCTCCAATATTTCCAACTCTAGCAAATATTCCATGCTTGAAAATAAGCGACGCACATATGGCTCTATATGGTTTCAAATTAGAAGGTACTGAACAGATTGTTGAAGTTCAAAAGGAGCCAACTTTCATTGAACATCATTCAAAGAAACAAGAACATAAAAGAAACTCTAATACTTCGCCGAATACTTGCACTGGTTCCACTTTGCAGAGACCAACAAACACTCACACTTCGCTTTGACTGCTATGGTATGGCTAAAATGGAGATATTTGAAGAACAAGACCACCACAATGTTTGAAAGATTGTGAAAACTTTGAATTTTCTAATGAATCGAATACACAAGAATCGCATCATGTTACCTTTTATCAATTATCAAATCAGAGCTGGTAGACTGTATCCTCTCAGTTCCCGGTAAAAAGTAAACCTCTTAAGGAATTGCAGAAAGCAAACGTCTGAACCAGCCCATTTTAGTTTAGACAGGTATAACGTCTATATTCAATGTCTTTAAATACATTTTCCAAGAAAAAACTGTTTCCGACAAAAGTCTGAAGTAAATTTTCAATCTCCTCCCACGATGAATCAAAATATTAAAACAACCAGGATATTTCTTACTTCTTCTTAATTAAGTTAGTAGAATTAACAGCCACGATTAAATGTCTCCCATTACCTTTCACTTCATTGTGAGTAGGAAGCGCTCGTCTCCTCAATGGATTCCAGCAGTGTACCAAACACGGCAAATTGAAAATAAAAAAAAAAATCTGTTTCAAAGGACCCATGTTCAGTTGTTGACATTTTTCGTACCGCCAGGCAAGTTTGAAATACTTCGCTTCTCGTTCCTAAATGGCTGCGTTGAAAACTCAATTAATTTACGCAAGTAGACGTTGACAAATTGCTTGGAACGCACGATTCGAGCAATGTCGTAATTGCCATTTTTCATTTCCCGCAGGCTCGCAAGAAGTGGTAGGTACGACAAGACGCAACTGTAGTTAATAGATTCAAGCAATATTCACGTTCAGAATATTGGAGAAGGAATGTTTAAAATTTGTGTATAATGCTTTCAAGGTCTTTGGCAAGGAATCGGAATTTATTACTAATGGCTCTGTTGATTGTTTCTGCATTCATAGATAATGCGCGAAGTACATAATTGCAGAGTTCACAAATAAAAATCATGTAAAACAAAACCACATGAATATTCTTCGACTTCAAAGCTTTGGAGTGGCATAGAGAATTATAATGTTTCGCCAAAATATGTTTGTAATACCAAAGTAAAGTAAAGTAGTACCAAAGTAGAGTAATACGATAGTTTCTTTATTGGTCCAAAAAGATATTTCAATGGCTCAATTAATTTTATTCTTGGACTTACACTGCAAAAGATGAGTGATTTCTGGGCAATTGCGCTAAATATTATTTTTCACGGTTCATGAATCTGACCTACCGTGGTGTTTGTTTAGTTAATAGCTTAATATTTTAAAAGCTTATGAAGAACGGCGAAGCAGTCACAAAGAGGACGGTTTGTAGGGAGACTAAGGTAAGTCAATTTTAGATAATGCACAATTTTCGCAAACTGCTGACGGACAACTCAGACTAGATTAAATAAAATTCGCATTATTTATCGACTAAAAACTCATTTAAGTACTCCGCCTCAACTCGACGCTCGAGCGCTATTGAATCCGTACTGGAGCGCTCGACCCTCGCTAGTGAGTCGAGAAAATCGCCGCAGCTCTTTGACAACTAAAAAAGCTCGTCAAGCGTGTCAAGAAGAGCTGAGAAAAAAACGAGTACTATGAACGTACTGAAGGACTTCTGTATGGGCCTGGAATCGATGATTAGTTGATAAATCACTGTAATCATAGAGTTTCTGTGTGTCAAAACTATGCGTTTTTCTCGAAACGACTTTTTTTAAATTGGCGGGCAAGATAACTCAAAAAGTTCTCAAACCGATTCTTATGAAACTTGACACTCGTTTTCTCTATAGTATAAGCTTCTAGTTGAACCTCAAAAGTTTCAAAAATATTTTCAAAATTTAGCATTTTTGACTCAAATTTTTATGGGGCGTGCTAATTAACGATGTTTTTACTTTTTTTTTCTTTTCTTGGTTCAACAGGAAGATACATGCTTGATAAACACACTCCAACCCATTTTTTTGATTTCAAATTGATGTAACTGATACTAAAAATTCCACCGATTGATGCCTTTCGCCGCGAGGGTCTCAAGAGATTGGTTACTACGGCGGCCATTTTGAAAAAAAAAATTAAATAAAATCAGATTCTTGTTCAGTCGTGGCCACAATTATTTACACAACGCCAATCGTGAAGAAAAATTTGAATGAAATCAAAATAACTCCTTCAATTTTTATTACAACAAAACGAAATTTTATTCAGTTATTCATTGGCAAATTCATAGTTACTTGACAAAAGCAAAATTGAAATAAAACATTACAGAACAAAAATAAAAATAAAAACTAAGTGGCCAAAATTATTTGCACACCCGTCATTACGGCCAAAATTATTTGCAATGGATGGTTCCCGCCTCGTTTTTCCGAAAAATCTGGGAAAAGGTAAACTAATTGTTAGCCTTAATAAAAAACGGGTAATTTGTGACCATTACCTAATAATTGGTGTTGCCTCCCTTGCTTCGAGTCTTGCTGGCATTGAATCAACTAAATTCTGTATAGTTTCGATGGATAGGACCTGCCATGCATTTAAGATGTCTTCCGAGGCTTCAGCTGCCGATTTTCCAATCTTTTGAGGAATTGTTGATTTCATCAAATGCCAGACATGCTCAATGACGTTCAAATCAGGTCTTTGTGGAGGCCATTTCATGACTTTTTGCCCAACGCCCGATAAAAACTGTTGAATCTGTTTTGAAGTATGGATTGGTGCATTGTCCTGTTGTCGTATCAAATCAGGACCAATCAAATAATCGCCGGCAACAAATGCAACTTCGTTCAATATTTGGAGGTATTCAGACGAACGCATCTTTGTTGGACAATCAACAATTGGACCAACCCCATTATAACAAATACAACCCCATACCATTATTTTACCACCATGCGAATGGCGCGTAGGGATACTGACGGCTTGATTTTTCTTTTGCTGTGCATTGGAATAGTAGAAATGTCTACCGTACGTTCCGTCCAATGACATAGCACTTTCATCTGTCCACAAAATTTGTATCCAAAATTCGACTGGCTTATTTTTGTGCTCAAAGAATCGGGAAGCGAACTTCCCGATTCTTTGGAGAGATGTACGGCTGTTTTCGGATGACGTATACTTTTATTTCTGCCTCGGAAAGTCTTCTCTGAACTGTTGTTCTACTGATTTTGTCATTTCTGTTCTCGTTAATACTATTTAATATGTTATTGATCTTTTCGCGACTCTTTCGCTGCATACATCGACGTATTACAGTATCTTCCCTTTCACTTGTTTTCGACCCCTTCCTACAGCATTTTTAACACTACCAGTTAAATGTTGTTTTTTTACCTGGTAATAAACGCTCCGCCTGTGACATTTAAATTTTTTGGCAATTTGGTTAGCGGAAATACCGCTATTAAATTCAGCAACGATTGCCGCCCGCTTTTCGATTGAGAGTTCAACGTTTCTAGGCATTTTCACTGTCACTAACTAGTTTATTACAATGAAATCTAATGTCAACTGATGTCCAACATTTGTTCCAGCTTTATCACTGATCGAAACAAAGTCGAAGAATTACCGTTAATTTTATGGAAAAATTTTCTTAGTGTGTGCAAATAATTTTGGCCATAATGACGGGTGTGCAAATAATTTTGGCCAGTTAGTTTTTATTTTTATTTTTGTTCTGTAATGTTTTATTTCAATTTTGCTTTTGTCAAGTAACTATGAATTTGCCAATGAATAACTGAATAAAATTTCATTTTGTTGTAATAAAAATTGAAGGAGTTATTTTGATTTCATTCAAATTTTTCTTCATGATTAGCGTTGTGTAAATAATTTTGGCCACGACTGTATTTCAATATGTAATGAATAAACATGATCATTTTCAAAATGATTCATTTATTCCTTCTATTTCAAATAAGCCTCTGAAAAACGGTCTAAATTCAGGCGTTTACATGTATCGCCGGCCTTGATATGGTCCTGCATCTAAGGAGATGAACCTGAGCAGATTATTTTCATTGAAGAAACCATAGGCAACATCCAGTATTATGATCAGTGACAAGAATCTATAATCAAATATTTTAGCTACTCAAAGTGCAATGAAACACCGAATACGTTTATGGAAGATGGTGCACCCCGCACTATACATAAAATATTGTTCTCTTCTTTTCTTTTTTAAAAAAAATCGCTCTGTAGTATCGTAGTTTTATCTTGACCAGGAAATTCCTCCGATCTTAATCCTATAGAGAACGACTGGAGTCCTCTAAAGCCCCAAGTATATTCCTATCCTAACCCTATCCTAGATATCCTAAAACAAAGCATTACAGATATATGAGAAAACCGCAAAGAAATTAAAGAAATGATTGAGCGAAGTATTGAAAAGATGCCGGAAAGAACCAATGCTAAGGCATGTCTTACGAAATATGGAACCCAAGCAAAATTTGCAATACTTTGAATTATATGAATTAAAAATTTGAAAACTAATATTACATTTTGTCCCCATTGTAGATGCCCAAAAATGTCTTCAAAAGATATCCGGGTCAACAAACTACGGCTTGTGTAAGATTTTTACTTGCTAAAAAAAATCCATTTATAGGCCAGGAAGGTCTGGGTCGGAATCCGCTTTATATTATGTTGCCCTATTTCATAGAGACAGACTATAGAAAATAAATTTTGGAAAAAAAACTTTAGTGGTCACAATTCAAAACTGTACAAGATTGCAGTATTTATCAGCTGTTGCTCAATCCATAAGCACCATCGATGCGGCAACCTCATGACCGCGAGCGAGCAGTGAAATCACCCCCAAAGATAATTAAACCTATTGAGGATGCTGCCGCTAGGATAGTTTGTCATTTCCCATGTTGATAGACATCGCTGAATCCGTACCAGCAAAATGCTGGAGTTTGCGAAGCCCTGGGACTTTCGATATCTTCGTAGATGCCGGAATTAAATTTTTTACAAAGCTTGCTAAGTATTCGTGAGACTTGAAGATCGCGGCCTGTTGAGACTAAGGGACTTCACACTACAAGTATTTTAAAAATTGCTCTACATTTTGAAAAATAAATTTGAAGATACTAACGGCACACTTGCCCTCTCATCAACGCTCTACGTGTAATTTAATTTTCTTCTTTTAAAATAAAAAATTAATAATTTAAATATATTTCCTAATAAATATAAATAGATGATCAACTTAGAAGGAGGCAAAATTTCAGATACACATGTACACTGCCAATCAAAATCTTATGAAATTGCTCAATTCCGACCGCACTCTGTAATGTAGCAGTAATGCAGTAATAAAAATGTGTGGCCTTAAGGCTGACAACATTTTCTTAGTGCCAAACGCCTTTAAATTTTACTTTATTTATCGAAGCTGTTATCTATTTATCCATTATCTAGCGAATGAATATCACCACCGTGGATTTAATTGAAAGATACTGAAGCCAACTTCAGCATGCAGTTACTTTTTTATTTGCGGAATTTCGAAAGATAAAATAAGATAAATAAGGGTATTGAAAATGACCATGGCACTCCAACGGCTATGTTCAAGTAATTGGTAAGTTCTGGCTTAATTTTCCGACGAACGTTTTCTGTTTACCAAATATTCAAGGGCCTCACTACTAAGCAAGAAATTACTACCATGCACGCGCCAGCCAAAAAGTTAAACGAAGGTCTATATGTACGCGACTCTTGAGGAATTCGCGGGCGACGTGAAATTGAGAACATGGTTACAACAATATTGTTATTAGCTACAATAAACAAGTTAATACGTTCAAGGAGACAGCAGTTGTCTCCCACTGCGGAAACAACGTTTCCGTTCCCATCCTTCCAAGTGCCTCCAAAGACGAATCTTAGACGGAATTGAATTCGGACAAATTATCCTGTTTACGGTCCTCTGAACGTATAACAAAGCGCTGTAGATATACTTATTCGAATTTCCACGTTAATGGAAGCGTAATCGAGTCCAAATATGTCAAAGACGCTTTGTACGACGTAAACATGACAATCATGAGCACAATTCGTTGTATTCACTGAGCAAATTAGCATCAAAAAGATATTTAATCAACCCTCGTTTCTCTTTCTCAGCGTTCACATGTTCAAATTCGTCAAGGACATTGTGTTCGGTTCTGTAAGTAACTTTCTTGTCAGTTTGTTGCTATAATAACGGCAATAAAGTCGAATCACTGGTAACGAGGAAGTTCCAAGGAAGTTTGCTGAGATTTCAGAGGAGAACAGTTGACTCTGACTCAAATAGTCAATACTCGGTTCATATGTATGCACAAAATGTTCTCATAAGCATGTACTCCTATGTACCACTCTTATCGAAAAACCCACGTTGATGACACCCAAACTAGTTCTTTCTTGGTTGAAGACAGCCTCGCAATCACACGTTCTTGCCACACTTTATGGAATTTATGAAAATGTATCTATGGTTTTTTCCAGTCCATTTCACTTTCTCCAACTCCGGTCGATACGATAATGTCGACCTAAGACACAACACAGCAAATTACCTTATTCTTGAATGAACTTTGCGTATTAATGAGATGTTCGTCGGCAAGAAGTGGAAAAGTTGGCCAGTGTGAGTGAATTACCTACCAGCCTCAATATTGCGACACTAACACCGCCACTAGGTCCAGGTGAAATGTTCTATAGGGAGTTATTATTAAATTACGGCATAGCGATTATAGCGTTTAATTAAATTTCCAACTTTGATCGGAAGCAGTTGCCAAGAACTCTGTATTATATTTGTAGGTTTCGACGTGGAATTGGAAGCCTGCATGATAGCAGCATAAATAAATTAGCGACGCAGCGAAAACGAGTCCAAATAAAAAATAAAATGTTTCAAGGTGCATAGTTTGTATCAGGAGGAAACTTCTGTTTAGTTAATTATTTGTCCCTGTGCTAGGCTTGTTTCACTTGACTGAAAAAATATGAAACTATCAAGATAAATGAATGATTGAATTTATTTAGTTAGAGCTGGGATTTGCTGCAGCGGATTTTTAGATGTTTAATTACAGCTAAACTTCACTCAAAAATCAAACGACCCAGTTTACAAACATTGAGATTTTAACTAAAAATTACCTCCATTTCGAAAAAAGGAAAGAGAAGCAAGAGAAGGAATACACACGCTAAGAAGACATGTCCCAAAAAATATTATTTATCTTTAGGACTAGAGACCTGAGAAATTGTAAATGTACTTCCCCCAGCATTGCGGTAATTTTCATTAAAA
>OZ022265.1:81394516-81444516 GCA_963978885.1 Nemotelus pantherinus | reverse complement strand
CAGAGTGGGAATTAAATGGGAAAACTAGTGTCGCCTTAAATGCCTTTTACCTTCATGCACTCACCTTTCATCCAACAACCCCGCACGGGCTTCCGAAAACAGGAATTTCAGCTTTTAAGGTTCTAAGGAAGCTAGGTATGATCCTAATCGCAAGGTCTAAGGCCCTTAAGGTCCCAACACATTTTCGTACAAGGACAAAAATTTCTTCTAAACGTCGTCGTCGTAGCACTAGAGCACTACTTCTTGCGTTTCTTATATTAAACTTCATCAATTTTTTTGGTCCAACGATCCAATTTCAAAATCCGAGCAGCAATGCGCAATGTTTATTAACAAAGTCGGCTCAGCTTTTTCATGAAATACCTTTTTATGTACTCGATGCTCTAATTTAGCTGCAAATGACCAGCCCATTGCAGCTTCCGCAGTTTACTGACTGTGCCGACCTCTGGATCGTCAAATATTTCATACAGCTCGCTATTGCACCTTATTCGACATTGTCCGCTCGCCCATTTTGCTCCAGTTAGGATCCGCCCAAGGAACCGTCTATCCAAAGTGCTCAACATGCTTGCGAATCATTGTGTGAGGGCCCATGTTTTGTATCCCTAGCACAACACAGGTTTTATTATTGACTTACAGACTTAAGGCTTTGTTTTCTTGTGTATGCAGCTGGTTTTCAGTTGAGTCAAAATGGAGGAAACAGTTTTGGTAGCAACCTGTATTCTTCGTTTTTCTTCATCACTTTCATTTGTTGTCAATAACGCACCTATGTATATAAATTCATCTACATTTTCTAAACAATAATCGTGAAGAGCTATATTTTGCTTATTAGGGGTCCTCTTTCTTGCTTGTGTCATCGTTTTTATTTTCCTCAGGTTGATTTTCAGGCCAAGATATTAGTGTTGTCCATGTAGGAGCTTTACTGAATTTATATAAAAGCGCACCATTTGTGTCGACAGATAGCTTCTTTATACTCAAGTGCTACGTTGAATAACAGAGGGCCAGCCTATCACCTTGCTTTAGTCCAACATTTGCGTCAAAGGAGTCATCAGATAGTTGTTGGGGGAACTTTGACCAGGCACCAAATCAAAAGTGGTGCCGAAGAACGAAATCCCCAGTCGGCCTAGACGCAGGGTATAGAATCCCGGCTTCTATTCCGACCCAGAACAAATTCCGGAAATCATCAGGCTTTTTAACTTTGATCCTCTAACAGAGGGTTGGAGGGTTGCTAAAGTTAAAGAGCTTATTGAGAACTAACGGAAAGCTCTCTCCATTCTAAATGAGGCCCGAAAAGGAATTACTAAGTATGGAGTTGAGAAATTGGCTCGATACTAACAGAGACGTAAACGAGCTAACGGCTCTGGATCTAAGGATCTTGAGACAATTAAGCATAACTTAAAGCAGGAAGCTCACGCAGCAGAAGAATATTCCAGCAAGGAGTCTATTGCTCGTTCAAAATGGGAGGAGCATCTGAGGAGGAATCAAACGTAGTGGCCCTTTTCGTTGATGAAGTTAGAGCTAATTTCGATGCAGTAACTATAGGTTGTAAACAAATCGGGTTTGCGGACTACGCACTAATGGATACAAGCTTATAACAACTGATTACCTGCAGAATTCTGTGCTTTTGCCGAAAACGTAATGAATGTCCTTGTTCTTCACAATTCCGATGGCAAGGATAACAAGGCTATTAAAACGGAAATCGATCTCAGGTTTTGCTGATTTGTTTAATCTTAAATGGCACACGATCATGATACAAATCCTCCTTGTGACACCGTTAAGGATGAAGAGGGATTGTGTGCCTTTTATTCTAGAAGTATGCGTTTTGTAAGACGAAGAGCACCTCATGAAAAACCTTCTGTGGCTACACAAAGGCTTTCAATGAGTCAAATTTTTTACGTCGTTCTTAAGCGCAGTCCCAAAGTTTATGGGACCCAAAATTTTGATGACATCTGCAGCACCGATACTGTAATTGTCTTTCTCGACTACCGTTTCCAGTTGAATCATAGAGCTCTAATATTCGCAGCTTGTCAAGCGAAAGATGTTATCAGCTCATCGCTCCGTTCTAGGATTTCTAATTCCCAATCAAGCAGAGACCTAAGCTCCGTTAAGCCGTTCAAATATTCGGGCTCTGATGGCCTTCTTTTCGCTGACATGCAACAAGAAAAGAAGTAACCATCGTAACTGGATGAGATATTAAACACGTGCTTGCGCTTGTCTTATGTTGTCGTGAGCTGGCGGGAAACAGCAGTTGTATTTTCGTATTTATTTTGGAAGCAGGAAAAGTTTTGCACGTCAAAGGTAAACTGATCGTACGTTGATCTCGCATTCACAGCATCATTACACCAACAGTAAGTCTGTTGAAACTGCTCTTTACGCCCTCACTCAGATTGAAAAAAACATTGGCTCTAAAATAATACATACATGCTACGTTTCTGGACATTAATGGTGCCTTTAACAACATTGAGCCTGGTGGAATCGTGGAGGCAATTGTGACGCTAAATGCTAACAAAGTTGTGACTTATTCGTTGGGGAACGCTCACTGACAACGCAGGCACACTTTCAAACGGAGCCTTTTTCTCCCTGATGTAGAACATTACGGTAAAGGCCCTTTTGCGAAAGCTAGACCAAGGCGGCTGCAAAGTGGTTGGTTATGCAGACAACAGAGACATATCAGTGCCAGGAAAGTATTTATCTATGTTTAAGGAACTGTTAAATCACTCTTTGGATATTCTTTTACGTTGGACCCGTTAGAGCTTGAATATGATCCCAGTAAAACGACACAAGTACTATTTATAAAAAAGTACCAAGCTCCTTAGTTTACCTTACCAAAATTGAACGCAGTCCCCATCGAACTGAGTCAAAACGACAATTATTAAGGTTTGATCCTAAATTCAAAGTTAGTATAGAAAGAAAACAAAGCAGAATGGATGCGGAAGGCATTCGGCGTACTTAAATGCTACAAAAGAGCTATAGGAATATGTTGGAGTTTCCAGCTTCGTATCGTGGCATGACTTTATATTGCTGTAGTTGCACTGAAACTTCTATATCGGGTAGCTTTTTGGTGACAAGCTGCTACCTACTACCTACTAATGCTTGAAAAAATGCAAAGTTTGGCCCACTTTTGGTGGCTATTTCCCATCGCACCATCGCTACTAAGGCATTTTTTGTGCTCCTTCTTTGGTTACCAATATGGCTTCGGACGCTCTGCTTGATATAGAGTTTACAGCTTGCATTCCAAGGATGAATAAAATTAGGTTGTGTGTGTGGGTATGTAGATTCATGTGTATATTGATATATAATAAAGTTAGTAGTATTTTATATTCCAGATGAGCTGAATTTAAGACTACCCTTTCGTCTCCGAGACCATTTTAGTGTGTTCAAGCGGAGGTGAAGGTTATGATCCGCGCAATCAATTAGCATCTGTGTAATCAAATATTCGGAATTAATTTATGAATTTTCACGGATAGGCAATCGGCCACAAATGTCAAGACATTCGAAAACGCAGATGAATTGGATGCATGGACATAAACGTATACAGAGTAACTGTGTGGGCGGCGAACTGGCAAGGATTGCTACTTTGCTGCGAGATATCTCATTACCTTATTTGCAGAAACACCGATGGAATCCGTCAAACTAGCCATTAGGCAACAGTGCTTTAAGAACGCTATTTCTAGTGTCTTCAATGGACGCGTGGGATCTCCATAAACGCGCTGTGCATCAGGTAACTGTTAAATTTAGCCGCAGTGCTCTTCGTTGTGTCGTCACCGTTCTCACGGCCCACTTCCTCAAGGACATCACGCGCAACGATTAAGTGTTGGGCTCGGCGATTTCTGTTAGAGATGTGGTCCATTAGATGAAGAGGAACCTGCCCTACATCTCATATGCCATTGTCTGGTTCTGACGAGGAAAAGATTGGCATCACTTGCAGCATCCTTCGTCTCACATCTGACTGAACTATTCACTTACAGCATATTTCACAGTTTACAAAAGGAACCAAATTTCCTCAGTGCAGAGGATGAGGATGAGCAGTATCTGTGGTATCAAAATGGGCCTCTACTATGCCTATGAGTGTCTTTCAGCAGGGCTTCTTTTGATTGATAGCCACTAGACCTAAACTAATACATGTTCGGTTTAGGATAGTCCCAACTAACTTAAACATTTCTTAATAATACACTATTAATTTAACAGCCTATTTGTTAGCCTGAAGATGAAGTATTGAAGGTGTTGCTTGAAGCGACTCTCCCTTCGATACCTTAGCTTGGACATGTGTTAGGCACCATTCCGAAAGGCGATTAGAATTACTGAACGTAAGAGCAAACCAAAAATATAGCGCACAGAGTCACGAAGGACTTCTAAAATGACGAAAGCAGACGGAGGGGGCAAAAATGCTTGGGGTGTTTGGTGTTGAAATAATCCATCAGCGCGATCAATACACGAGAACAATGGCACCAAGCGTAAAAATTTAGCCAATGAAAAAACGTTATGAGCGTTATACACCTCTCTGCTCAACCAGTAATCTCAAGGAGAGAAATCTTGTTTTTGACCATTTAAGAATACTGCAGCGATGGATTACATATTCTTTTAACTGACGGACGAGAGCGATCTCCACTAATCATCCAAGTGAATGTCCGTTTGTCAAAAATAGCATGTTGCCAGGACGTGACAGAATACCCGTTGATATGATTAAATAAGGTAAAACACCATAATTTCGTCAGGGTACTTAATTTCGACACATTTTACATTTTCAAACAAAATAAGAAAATTCGAATGCTCATGCAAATTTTTTATCATTTGACATGAAGAGGTTTAATATTTAATTGCATTAAATTAATATGAATGTCGTGTTGGCTCCAAATTATGTAAAAGTTAGCTAAGAAGCATGCGTCGGTGTTGCGTCTCATAGTTAGCTCATTGCGTGTTAGTGTTCTGTTTAGTGCGGACGTGAACATTGTTTTAGGGTGACAGAAACAAGGTTAGTAAGCTATAGGTTTTTTCATACAAGGGTAAAAATTAGCGCATCTTTAGTCACGATGTCAATAAAAAAATTTATAATTCAATAAATTACTAAAAAAAAGACATGATGAATTTACCAATGGTGCGTTAACAGCAATGTAGGTAATTTCGTTATAGTAACGAAATTTTGTTCTTAGAACGTCGTTTCGTCAGCAGAATTTTGTTAAATCTATCAACAATTTTCGCCAAATTAAAATGGATAATCAATGTCAATAGAGTATTTAAACCTATGACATGATTTCGTCCTGTCAACCATAATTATATATTAGTTAAATTTGCATAATTGTTTTACCCATTTCGAGAAGATGTAAGTATGAAGAATTTAAGATAATAGATCTATTTCTCGATTTAAGATAATAAATCTATTTTAAATCGTGTGTTTTCTGGCGCAACAAAGTATTTTTACCATTAAGATTTAGTTTAATACTATACCAAAAAAAATATGTTGAGAAAAATTCCGTAATCCTGCATGACGATTTTCAGTTCTCTCAAATCCATTTTTTTGAATTTCGTCACTTAATCGACGTGCAAAGTTAAAAGAACTTAAATGACTTGAGATCAAAAATTAACCTTATTCCAAGTGTATCAGATTCATCGAGCATTTGCCAATTAAGAAGAGCATTATATTTCTGTTATAGATATAGGTATGACTTGTAAGAAATACACACAAGAGTAGCTTTCAATGGCGCTAAAGGCAACTGAAGATGGGCAGTCCACCAGAAGCTTTGCCAAAAGATTTGGTATTCCGAGTACGACGCTTCAAGACAAGAAATTAAAAAAGCATTCAAAACATGTTGGAGCGTCTACAACTCTTACCCAAGCAGAAGAGCAGACTCTTGTCAAATGGATTCTTGAAGTCGCGAATCTAGATTTTCCTACAACAAAAACGCAATCAATGCATAGTGTGTCAAAATTGGCGAAAGAAGTAAATAGAGAAAAAAAATTCAAAAACGGTGTCCCCGGTATAAATTGGTATAAAAGATTTTTAAAACGAAATCCGGAGATTTCCTTCGGAATGTCTCAAAATCTGACAACTGGGAGGTCCATGATTACGGAAGAATCTATTATAAATTGGTTTACTAAAATTTCAACCTATTTCGAGAGTTTTCCTGAGCTAAAGGAAATTTTAAATGAACCTAATCGAATTTTCAACTGCGTTGAAACAGCATTTTTTTGTGTTCCAAAGACAAGAGAGTCCTAGTTCGCAAAGGTTCAGTCCAAACTTATAATCGCACGACCAACGACGGAAAAGAATGCATTACAGTGTTTGTAGGGGCCTCAGTCAGTGGAAAGCTTATGCCTCCTCTTACTCTATTGCCATATATAAGGATAAAGATATAATAATGAAAATAGGACGTCTGGTAGACACATGCCTAAAGGAAGCAGCAAAGTCAGATACAATTAAAAGTGGTTTCAAGAAATGTGGCGTGTATCCATTCAATCCTTACGCTGTTGCATACGACAAACTCCTCACGAACAAGAACATCAGTGCTTTGCCTGAAGCGAATAAAGATATTATTTGTAACGAGGTTTTTGCTGACGACCTCGCTGATGATAGACGCGTTGTCGATTACAACTCATTTTTATCCGCCCTTGAAAAAGAAATAGGAGATGCGAAGGTTGAAATTTTTAGAGCGAATTCAGAGTATGCGTGGCTGGGATGCGAAAAAGATGATGGTCTTTTCTATTTGTGGAAATCTGTTAACGAAACAATTTCCTGTGAAAATGAAACCCATTTAGACGTGTTCGATAACATAATACATCATGAACAAATCCTAGACGAAGCGGTGTGGAACAATTCAAATATTTTGGAATTCGACGTACAACTCTAATCGCGTCCACACCAAAAAATAATGTACATCCTTAAAACCAAATTTCAACAGATAAAATATCAGCAGACCAAACAGAGAAAACCCCAGAATTTAATATGGAAGAAACGTCTGAAATATCCCAAAAATCTAAAATATCTCAAAATGAAACTACAGACCAAATAGAGGCATCTACAGTTGTCGTCTTCTAAGTGTTATTCCACTTCTTTTAAAAAACCTCTATTTTGGCCTGAAGTAAAAACCACGGAAACCACAAGAGTTAAATGTAAAATTACACCAAGCGTTACTACTGGTGAAGAGTTTTTAAATTATCAACTTAAAGTAGACAGAGAAAAAAAGAAAAGGAAACCAAAACACTAAAAAAAAAAGCAAGGGTAAAGAAAACCAAAAAGAATGCGAAGTAAATAAAGGTGATTTTGTTGCCGTAAATTATTAGTGAATTCGAATTTTTCCGCATTTTTTTTTCTAGAGAATGTATTTCTTTTTTTATTACGTATATTCATGTATATTTATCGATTTTTTATTTGTTGAATTATGTATACGAATATATCATCCAAATCTTACTCTCATATACAATTTGAATATCGCTATCGCTTAGAGGCCGGAGTTAGGTACATGACATGACGAAGTTAAATTAGCGCACCTGAACCGCTAGAAAACTAATTTTCGAAGAAATTGTCTTTGAGTGACAATGTGGAAAGACGTAATACACTTCTTTGTAGAATCATATCAACCATTCCTTGTTCAAAGCAACAGAACTCAACTATAACTCAAATGATGAAAATGTTCAGTGCTGGCAACATTTTCCCAACGAAGCAGCAATCACCCCGATTGTGAATGTCACGTCACGTCACGCCGACGTCGATTTACTGTCGACACATGAAAAAGCGATTGTGGATGTCGATCTACATCGACAGTTGTCACGTCGATCGACAGTTTTCGTCGATCGATGCAGAGTCCGTGACACAAAGAGGAAAGCGAAAAATGTACGTCGGAGTTTTGAAAAAAGAACGAACGCTGTTCTTTTATAACCTTATGTTTTGAAAGGTAATGGTACGGGTACGGGCGGTAGTAATTAACGTTAGTAGTATTTAATTGATTTGCAATTATCAATCGTCACAAAAGACGTTAAAAGAAAAGAAACTCTCGCGAAACGTCGCAAAGCGGCGACAATGTAAGTATGGATTTTAGTTAAATGTATCGAGGAGGAAATTGTCAGTAAAATCAACCGTGGGTGGACCAAATATATTACATTTATTCTCTGCTTTAGAAGACAGAGTGCTATCCATCTTAAGTTTGGGCGCAGCGTTTAATCCTCCTGGATGCAAATTTGGATTTAAGGACTCCATTTCGTCCAACCTGGAGTATCTGACGGCCTTGGAAAATTCATCGTTCGGAAACTCGGTTTCAGCAATCGCCAAGACAGATTTTGAAGCGTCAACGTCGAAAGTGTCGGAACTTACAAGCAATGGCGATAATGAACACGAAGACAACGTAAGGTTCGAATGAAAACAGGTTTGAGGGAAAATAGGCGCATTCAACTCCTGGAAAGACATCTTGTCTTACAGTAGCAAATAAATGCCAAAACAAAAGAAACTGCACGGTATACCACAAACACTTAATTATTTATAAACAACAACTGAAGATCAGCAGTGAAAATTTAAGATAAAAGCGAGAAAAATACGAATTTAAAAAAAAAACATTTATTGGAGAAGGAAAGTTTTGGTGGAAAAATTAAAACTGAAACGTGGGTTAGAAATAAAAAAAATGGTGTTCAAACTTAAGCTTGAGTCTACATAAGATCGATTCTTTTCAACTATCATTTATATGTTAAAATAAGTGCCTACTATTTTAGTGATGCATATTTTGTTACTTTCATTTTTTCAAAATTGATAAATCATACAATTACTTAAGACAGAAAGTCTGCTTCTATGTTCCTAGAGCAATACCTCACTGTTTATTTAAATTGGACAAAGAAATGAATGCACTGATTGTGCAGAGTCACACAAATATTTGTAACTTTTGATTAAAAATTGGGCAAATCATTTATTTTTCTTTACTTTTACTTATCTTACATCCCGAGCATCCGTTTTACAACTATTAAAAAAAAGTTAAACAGTGTTGCAATTTTTTATTACTCAATATAATGTTTGCGAAATTCTTTCTCTTATAGAAACGACATCTAAATTATCTTCCATATCAATGGCGTTATTAATTATTGGCGTTATTTATAATCACTGCTCCTTCCTCACTTTCCTCCTCCGAATTAAAAAAATTGTCTAACAAACTCATTTCGTTTACTAAATAAAAAGCTTCTTCCATTTCCTTAAGGATTTCACTACATCAATGTCGTGTTTGACAGGAAAAATACAGTCACAATTGTAAAATAACTCATTTACATGAGCATCAATTCACAATTTACTCCCCATACACTGACATCAGTGTGGCAATCCTACTGAGTCACGTCGATGCAGTTACACAATCGGGATTCTCGATCGACGTGACGTGACGGTCGTCGACACGACATCCGCAATACAATTATACAATACAATACAATAAATTATCCTTTGAATTTCGTTCTCATCGGAGGATTTCGTCGAAAGCTTTAGCGGGTAACGTTGTTTGAAGCAGCCATCCAAAAAATGTTCAAAACTCGGAAAATTTAAAAATTGGTTTCTTAGTTTTATTGCAAATGTTTTGCATATGTGTATGTAATTTGAAGCATCTGTTGATGCAATAGTTACGAAAATGGCTAAAGCTCGTTACCCTGTGTCAGCAGCAAAGCAAAATATATACCAAATCTGCTTCACGTTAAACTAAAACCAACCAATAAATTTCGTTTCGATTGAATCGCTGCGCTAGAAGTTATACGAGTGAAAAAATTTTTAGGGTTACCACCCTAAAAACTTTTCAAATTTTTAAAGCGTTAATATTTGTTGTTAATTTTCATTGCAGGATCGTTTCCATTTGCAAATCTAATGACATAATCGCGCAGTAAAGAAATTCAAAAAAATTATAAAAATGGTCATAGCTGGCAG
Source organism: Nemotelus pantherinus (assembly GCA_963978885.1). Lineage (NCBI taxonomy): Eukaryota > Metazoa > Arthropoda > Insecta > Diptera > Stratiomyidae > Nemotelus > Nemotelus pantherinus. The sequence goes on along the minus strand of OZ022265.1, from coordinate 81,434,642 downwards.
TCCTTACACGATTTTTGTACGAAATTCCTATGACATTTGGCTCACATCAAAATCTATTTACTGCATAAACTTCATTTTGATATCATGACTGCACCGGAAGTTATAGGGAAAAAAGCTTTATTTTGCTGAGCAAATTTGCAAGATTTAGGAGACAAAAATCACCATAGCTGGCAACCCTATTCTAATTTTTCAGCCAAATTTTCACCAAATGTTGCCTTAAGTAAGGACCAAATATTGTGTGAATTTTATTTAAATCTGATGGCTGTATCGGAAGTTATAGGCCAAAAAGCTGTTTTTTTTCTCAGTGATTTTTCAAGATGGCACCACTGCCACAATATTGCCCGCATTTCAAAATCATTTCTATCAGACCTGGTCCTAGTTAATAGCAACATGTCCTGTGAATTTCATTATGATCGGATAATCCGGTCGTCAGTTCTCGTGAACAGAACTTTCGAGTGCTGAAAATAGAGGTAATTTAGTGATGGGTTGCCGTTCTTGTGCAAATCGGAATTTTAAAAATTTCAAAACGACATGATGCACAAACTTTAAAATTTATCAATGATTTGAATTTTTTGTCAAAAATCAAAAATTTTTCAGGGGGTTCAATGATTTGAAAGATTTTGTTTCAAGAGCCTGCCGCAGCAACAGGGTTACCTGCACTACCTTGGAAATCCATGTGTATTAAACTTTAGTCAACATCAACACGCTCTGTAAATTTCACGATGATCCAATGTTTTTGTCAGAAGTAATGACAAATCAAAATTTGAAAAAAAATCCTTGCCTACTTTTAGGCACGCTGCACCCACACGCGGCTCAAAATTTCCAATTCTTTACCATAAACAAGCTAAGAACATAATAAGTTTTCATTCCCAATATTTTTTTTGAACAAAAATTCACGCTGCTTCGAAATATAGGAGTACCTCAAAATTCACTAAAACGCTCGCCGCCGCCAAAAGGTTTAGAATATCTGAATTTTAGCAAGTCGTGGACCTACCTACTAAATACATCTACGTTCTCCGAAAGTTTCAGCTTAATCGGATCGGCCACCAGAGATTATCTCCCTTAATCATTTTGATGATATATATATATATATATATATATATATATATATATATATATATATATATATATATATATATATATATATATATATATATATATATATATAAAGAAATATGAATTTTCGGCGAAACGAGTTTAATACTACTTTTCTTCGAAAATTAGTAAAAATATGGATAATTGCCCTGACGAAAGTGGGTACAAAAACAAGTTTGAAATTAATTTAAAAAAAAACTTTGATAATGACCAAATCGGGTCCTTTGAATATGAGATTTGCAAAAACAACGCTTCGTTCAACTACTTTATGTATCCGCCATTTGAATTTATTTAAAAGAAATATCATTTCATTATGAGCTAAGTGAAATTTTTCTTAACATGACGAAATTATGGTGTTTTACCTTATTAAGGCGACAACTTCATGTCATTCATCAGTTAAGGTAAAATGGTAGCGAAAGAATAGGAGGTCTACATACCGACGAGACATATATTGTGGAGGAAAAAGGCAGGGTGCGGTTGCTTTCAGCGAACAAAGTATTTTTAATTCACCAAAACTTTTCCACTTAAGCCTGATCAAACATTTTAACAAACTGCACAATATCTATGGTCTTGCCAGTAATAATGTGTCAGTTGGAAACTTGGATACTCGACAGGAAAAATTGAGAGCTCTTATTCGCGTGCAAGAGGAGCAACTTTCCATGAATATTTGGTCTTCAACATGAAATTGGATTTGTCCACCGTCAACCTAACAAAACCAGCAATGAGCGGGACGGCTGGAACTCTACACATAGTAGCACTCATAGACCAGTCTAGGCTAGATCATTGTTGTGACGTCGAAGCTGGTGGTAGCACAGTTTTCGGTTTAGAAAAACTAAGTTTTCCTTGATAAAGTACACAAATCTCTGCGATTTGAAATCAATCAAAGTATTCTTAGCAGAAGAAAAAATGATAGTAAAAATAATGCCAGTTGCATTGTTCAACGAAATGACATCCGTTTCATCGTATTTTTCCACCGCTTATTTGATAGAGAATGAACACGTGTCCTTCCGCAAACTCCAATTGGTAATAGATACAATTCAATACGTGCACCTTGCTCAACTTAACGGGAACACATAAATTAAATTCAAATTTCCATCGATATGTCGTTGAAGAACGATACGAAGAAATCCCATTCTCTGGATAATAACCTTTTTCCAATCTAAAAACGAGTCCAAAATTACATTAACCTAAATATCACCGCATAAAGCATTCAAAAATAGGAATGTATTATCCTTTCAGCCTACACACGATCAACGGACCACAAATCCTTTATGTCAGCATCCATTCAACGTCGAGCCAACCGTGTCTGAATAGAAACCCATACGAAAGTAGGTATCATGCTAATTTTGCTCAGAAAACAATCTCGGTTAAACTTTCATCCATCGCATACATGCCACCATTAAATCTGAAATATTGAATTGCTACACAATCTCCAACCAGTCATCTAGAGCGTCCCATTTCGTGCGAGCACTTGAGTGAAACTAACGTACGTTATAATGCAACATTAAAGGATATTCTCCGTGTCAGAGATTTGAACAACGACGCCAGAAATGCCGTTCGCACAAACTCACAAGCAGCCATCAAAAAGATATCAAGGTAAGCACCATGAATCTGTTGCCCCGTTACCCGGGTGCGTCGTCACCCTGTGCAGCACCGATTGTGCCCTGCTGTAACCTTCGCAACGACGACATCGTATTAACATCGTAACCGCGTTATTTGAAAACTTTATGTAGCTGCTTCCATTCGCCGCTTTGCGTTCATTCCCTTCAAGAGGATTATGTGCCATAACAATGATTTTCCCCATAACACACATTGGAACTGGCTGATAGAAAAATGGTTCAGGTTTATTGTCCAATTGATTTTTCATTGACTATATCATTGCATCTAGTTTTTGTGGCAATTAGATCGTAGCGGACAGAAAGTGTCCTGAAAGCTTCGATACATAGAATGAAAAGCAACAATCTTTTCGTAGAAATAAAACAAGATTTAAGTTTTCGAATTGAAAGATTTTACCGAGAACCTTTAGACCCATGTTAAATTAAAGCAACATTCAAAGGGACTTTCATTTACCTTTCTTGGAAATTTTTCGAATTCAATACATTCAAGGTCTGATGATATTCACAATAGCTATCTTATTTGACAAAGATCAGTCCAATTATTGTACCTTTGAATAATTTCAGGCGAATTTCACATCGTTCATTTCAGTTGTCGACGCTACAAACGATTTTGCAGCCCCGTATCCGTCTTTGCAGAATGAAAAGAAAATCGCAGTCTCCAACGTAGCATCAACGAACAATGCTAAATTGAAAATTCAATATTTGACATTTCGTAGCATCTTAATAGTCCCAGGACGATTCTGAGCACAATCGAGTTTTATCACTTCCGCCGTCTCTCAACTGACCATCAAAAGGTATTCACTTGACAGTGCATTAGCGATGATTGATTACATCTCATTCGCTGCCGTTCGCTGCTATTCGCTGCCTAATGGTGTTGCAAGAAACGTTTACGTTTAAATATTTTTCCCGTTTTCTTCGTACGAAAGATAATACACAGGTGACGACAGATTCTGTTCTCCGAGCGTAAGAAATCGATTCGTGCTTATCGAATTATTCGCACAAGAACAGTTCGAAACGGACAAATAAATAATGTGATATGTTGCAGACAAGACGGAAAAACATTTTACTCATTTTACTTGTGTTGGTTCAATGTTTGTGCCACAAATAACAACGTTCAAGTGAAATGTGATGGAAAACAAATTGATTTCCAGTTTTAAATTGGTTTCTTTTTTCGTCAAGTTTGAAATACTGATGGTGACATTATGCGATGAATGATTTTTCCTATTTGACTGGCGATTCGAAAATCGGATTTTTTTTTAGTTTGGAAAGGTAGGAAGTAGGCATATGTTGGTTTTTCATGTATTAGATTTTACATCAAGCGTCAATCAAAAAATATAAGATAAAATAGTGCAATAATTTCATACAGAAATAATTGATTTTGAAAAAATAATATCTTTGTTTCTTGCACCATTAAGAATTACAGTCAAATTACAAATAATTAGTAAATTGAGCTGCAACTGTTTACACTAGAATATTAGATTTGAAATCAAAATGAAGAGTTTAAAAACTCTAGCGCATCTGAACCGCTAGAAATACTATAATGTTCGATGAACAATAGAAGAATCGTGCAGATTTTGAGTGCATGTTTAATTAGGGTTAATTTAAGGTTACTAGTCGCAAAAGCTTTAGGATTGCCAGTCGCAAAGCTTTCAAATTTTCGAAAACTAGATATTTGTTGTTCATTGTCACTACAAGATAATTACCGTTTGAAAATTTTACAATAAAATCGCTTAATAAAGATAATACAAATAAATACAAAACCAACAATGGTTGGCAGCCCTATTATGGGTTTCTAACCAGATTCTTTCTGAATAATGTCTGGTATAAGTTCCATTTATCATATGAAATTCGTTTCAATTTTAATTAATTTCGTGACTGCACTGGAAGCTATAGGGCAAAAAGCTTTCTTTTCCTGAGCAAATTATCAAAATCCAAGACACTAAAAATTACCATAACTGGCAGCACCAACCGAAGTTTTCAACCAAATTTCTACCAAACACGGCTTAGAGTAAGGTTCAACTACTGTGCTAATTTCATCAGAATCTGGTTACTGAATTAGAATTAGTAGGGTAAAAATCATTTTTTTTTTCTTCATAGTTTTTTTAAGATGGCAATTTCATGGCATGCAATATCATTTCGAAAATGCCTCTGAGCGGGAAGGACGTGCGCTGTATCTGAGCGGCAAATGCTCTTAACGAGTTATTTGAAGTGCAGAGCGAAGAAATTATGCTACTTATGAAAACTTCACGTGTAGGATAAATTACTTTTTGGATAAGCGGGTGAAATTTCAGACGAAAATGCAACTATTATATGATTTGCTGGAGTACGAAGGGAAATGCAATAAAAGTCATTTGAAAAATCCGCCAATTATCAACAGGGAGTCTCATATATTTACTCTTCGTTCAAAATTGAAATTATTTCTCTTTTAAATAAAATAATTATATATAATTTCACAATTCCGCATCAAAATTCGAGTTTTTCGCAATTTTCCATCATTTCATATTCTGTAGGCTATTTTCATTGCTCAACGAGATCTAAAAATCCCTTTGAATTCAGAATCCCTACATTTTCTTATAAGAAATAAAGCATGCCCACGGTTCAGCGCCGTTTTGAAATCAAGAACTGTCAAAATATTGCCAGGCAGATGGCCAAGCAAATGGCATACCATATTTATTTATTTATTAATTCACCAAAACAAGGTACAAAAATCACATATAAAATATCAAATTAAAAGTAAAAGTAAAATGGAAAGGTAAAGTAAAGTAAAAACAAAAAGTAAAAACAAACAAGTTAAATAAGTAACAAACAAATTAAAAAGGAAACAATTAGATTAATAAATAATAATCAATAAATAAAACATTGACATAAAAGATATAGCTTAATGTTTAGAAGTATGGATGGCATGCGATAAAGAGCAAATGACCCATAAATAAATTAGTTAAAAATAGATAACAAATAAAGTAATAAATAAATGACAAATAATTAAATGAATAGCAAATGACAAATAATTAAGTGAATTTAAATTTAAATTAAATATACAATACATGTATTTATACTAGTATGGTGGGGGTAAGGGGGAGACTATGAAGAGAGAGCCTTCATAATATTTTTTTTAAAGTTGATTTAGATATCGTAGGGGAAAAGTTCTCGCTCATGCTATTGAATAGCCTGCAGCACCTATTTATTGGCTCGTTTGCTGCATATGGTGTGTTGTGTTGGTATTCAATAAGCAATCGTCGGGATCTAGTGACTCTCAGGGGCTGATTGAGCACAAACTTTTTTTTCAAGTATGCGACATTAACCACGTCTCTGGTGACATCAAAGCTGAAGCAGGCAGATAACATTAATCTTCTCGACGCAAGGGGTAACAAGTTAATACATTTAAGGCGATATTCGTATGGTGGTAGATTACTGAAATCATAAGGGTTGAAAAGATCTCTCAGAGCGAACACTAAGAACTGCTTCTGAACAGACTCAAATCTTTGGCTGTGAATTTCGAAGGCCGGGTTCCAGATAGTGTACGCATATTCAAGAAGAGGACGCACGAGTGAAATATATAAGGATTTAGTAACCCAGAGATTCTTAAACTCTTTGGCTCGTCGCTTAATGAAACCAAGTTGTTTACTTGCTCGGGAAAGCACTCTATTATAATGTAGATTGAAGCGGAGCTTTTCGTTCAGGACGACACCGAGATCTAATATGTTGTCAACCCTGCTGAGTGTCGTGTTGTTGAGGCGGTACGTATAATGAACGTGTGCAGTTTTGCGAGAGAAGCTAATTGCGCGGCATTTGGTAATGTTCAGAGGGAGCTTGGTCGCGGAGCACCAATGGTCTAGAGAGTTCAGTTTAGGCTGAAAAAAGGTCGCGTCAGATTGTGACCTGATGACATGAAGGATTTTGAGGTCGTCCGCATATAGTAAATGAGGAATATCAGATATAACCTCCGATATGTCATATATAAAAATATTAAAATAAAAGAGGGCCAAGATGACTTCCTTGAGGTACACCGGATTTAACGTCGACTTTCTTAGAAATAAGACCTTGGAACTTCACGAATTGCAAGCGGTCGTGGAGGTAGGAGCCAAGCCACTTTAGTAAAGATCCTGCAATTCCGAATTGTTTCAGCTTGGGGATCAAAATGGAGTGATCCACTCGGTCGAATGCTTTGCTAAAGTCTGTATAGACTGCGTCAATTTGATCACCTTTCTCCATTTTGCACAAAACATCAGAAACAAGCACCATAAGATTAGTTGTAGTAGAACGACCTTTCCTAAATCCATGCTGCTGCTCGTTCAGTCGAGCGTCGACCATAGAAGAAATTTTGCAGTAGATGATTTTTTCAAATAGTTTGGGAATAGCAGATAGAATGGCGATGCCTCTATAAATTTGAATAAAACGTCTATCGCCACTTTTATAAATTGGTGTAATATAAGAAGATTTCCAATACGAAGGAAATAGCCCAGAGGAGAGAGAGTTATTGAATATAATATGAAGGGGCGAGAGCAGTTGTTTTACACACTTGATCAGAAAAGAAGGAGGGAGGAGGTCAGGTCCAGGTCCCTTGTTACTGTCAAGCTCCATAATGGCAGTAAATATTTCATTCTTCGATATGGTCATATCCTCAGCAAAAATTGTTTGAATTTTACAATTACAATTACTACAATTTATGGCATGCCATACAATATTGCATACCATAGGCTGCCTCCACTGGCAATTTAAAATGTTATGCCATGGGAAATTGCTAATAGAGGCAGCCTGTAATGATTAGTGTTTCGGGTTGAAAGCTTTTCTGGGACCGCGATATATTCTGCGCGCTTCGGAAAACGGGATTCATCTAATATACATATGCGCTTGCAGTTTGAATACTTGATACTGTTTGTATCTTTTGTACTATCGTGTGCTCAATCGACTTTATTTTCCGCAGTTCGGATAGTTTAACTGTGCCTTGGGTAAAAAAGGGTATGTAAAACGATTGTCCAGTTTACCTCGATTAAAAGGGGTTGAAATTTTTAACGTCAATACAATTTAGGTTGAGTTGTGATTTCAATGTTTTGCCACGTTCTTCGCAAATCATGTCGTACAAGCCAGACAGAAGGATTTTGAGAGGGCACATATCAGCTCGCCGGTATGTTTAGAAAATAACTTTCTTCTCAATGACGTGTTTGTTCAAAGTATCTCAGGCGGGGATATACGAAAGAATAACTTTCCTGTCCATTGACGTGAATATGAGATCGATTGAAAGCTCATTCATGATCGCGTCAATCGTTTGCTTTTGTACATTACAGGCCGCCTCCACTAGCAATTTCCCATGGCATAACATTTTAAATTGCTAGTGGAGGCAGCCTATGGTATGCAATATTGTATGGCATGCCATAAACGGTAGGCAATATGGTATCCCATTTGCTTGGCCATCTGCCTGGCAATATTTTGACAGTTCTTGATTTCAAAATGGCGCTGAACCGTGGGAATGCTTTATTTCTTATAAGAAAATGTAGGGATTCTGAATTCAAAGGGATTTTTGGATCTCGTTGAACAATGAAAATAGTCTACAGAATATGAAATGGTAGGAAATTGCGAAAAAACGAATTTTGATGCGGAATAGTGAAATTATATATATTTATTTTATTTAAAAAAGAAGTAATTTCAATTTTGAACGATGAGTAAATATATGATACGCCCTGTTGACGGTTGGCGGATTTTTCAAATGACTTTTATCGCATTCCCCTTCGTACCCCAGCAAATCATATAATAGTTACATTTTCGCCTGAAATTTCACCCGTTTATCCAAAAAGTAATTTATCCTACACGTGAAGTTTTCATAAGTAGCAGAATTTCTTCGCTCTGCACTTCAAATAACTCCTTAAGATCATTTGACACTCACATACAGCGCACATCCTTCCCGCTCAGAGGCATTTTCGAAATGAAATTGCATGCCATGAAATTGCCCACGCACAGATGACATACCATAAATTTGACAGTCGGCGCCATCGGAAATGGCAGAGTAAATTGCCAATCGAAACCCGGTGTTAGGGAACATTATTGGAGGTGGTTTTACTTATTTCGGATTGGTTTCGTTGCTATTCGGTGGTTTCGCAACATCGTCTTCTTCATTTAGCTCAGCCAAAATCGTGCGGTCATATCAAAATGTTTGCCGCGTAATATTTTCACTTTATTTCTAAGGTATTCGGGACATGTGTTCTCCCTTTACCTTTTCGTTAAAACACTTCACACTTTTGCACAATACGATGGCAGATTAGAATGAAACAGCTAAATGAAAATAAGCAATATAAAAAGAAAAACTCTAGCGCACCTGAACCGCTAGAAAAACTAATGTTCGAAGAACAGTAGAAGAATCGTGCAGGTTTTGAGTGCATATTCCACCACATGCGCTGCTTATTACGGCCAAATTGTTTCAAATGCCACGTTTTACTTTTGTCTCAAGAATGCATTATAACTCATATGGTAGAAGGTTTCAGATATTACCACTGGCATGAATTTCAACGTTTATGAGAACAAAACACGGGTTAATTATATTCGTTATCAGTTGCTTATTTCACAAAATTTTGAAAGCAGCATCTCATATAATATCAATGAAGAAAATGCTCAGTGCCTACAGCACTGAAACTGAAGTTGGAGTTTGGGGCTGCGATCCGAAAAATTTGCAGAACTTTGGGAATTGAAACATCGGTTATTTATTTTCATTGTAAATGTTTCCGGTATGAATACTAACTGTAAGCATTTATTGATACAAAAGTAGCACAACCGACTCGTGCTGGCAACCTTTTGCCAGTATCAAAGCCAAGAATATATCACATCTGCTTCACGTTGTTATATAACATTTGAAATTATAGGAGTATAAAGAAATTTAGGGTTACCTGCAGAGAGTTTTTTCAAATAATCGAAAGCTTAATATTTGCTGTTTATTGTCACAACAATATCATTACCAATTGAAAATTCTACGATAAAACCGCTTAATAAAGATATTGCAAACAAACACAAAACCAACAATAGCTGGCAACCCTATCATGGCTTTTCAACCAAATTTGGCCTGAATAATGTTTATAATAGGTTCCAGTAATTGAATGAAATTCGTCTTGATTTCATGACTGCACTGGAAGTTATAGGGCAAAAAGTTGTATTTTCCTGAGCGAATTTTCAAAACCAAAGACACAAAAATTACCATAGCTGGCAGCACCAATCGAATTTTTCAACCAAATTTCTATCAAACAGAGTTTAGAGTAAGGTTCAGCTAATGTGTCAATTTCATGAAAATCTGGTAACTTATTCACATTTCATAGGGCAAAAAGCTGTTTTTTTCTTTATAATTTTTCAAGATGGCACCACTGGCACAGAATTGCCTACAATTCAAAATCGCTTCTTTCAGACCTGGCCCTACTTAAGTCCAATGTATTCTGTAAATTTCAATTCTATCTGATTATTGATTCGTGAGTTCCCGTGAACATAAGTTTTTGAAGCTAAAAATATAGGTTAACTGAGAAATGGTTACCGTTCTTTTCCGAAATGAAATTTCCAAAGTTTTACTTTGACTGTGTAGATTAAGCATAAGATTTGTATACAGATTGGTTTTATTGTAGAAACGGACATTTTTTAGGATATTCGATGGTTTGAATGTTTTCACTTCCAAATTTTTTTTTTTTTTTAAATTTAAGACACCAAAATTATCATAGCTGGCAGCTCCAACCGAATTTTTCAACTAAATTTCTTCCAAACGTGGTTTGAAGTAAGATGCACCTACGGTGTAAATTTCGTCAAAATCGAACGATTCAATCAGAATTTATAGGGCTAAAAGCAGTTATCTTTTTAAGTGATTTTTCAAGGTGGCACCACTGGCACAGAATCGCCCGTATTTCAAAATCACTTCTATCAGACCTGGTCCTATATAAGACCAATACATTCTGCAAATTTCAATAAATTCTGTTCATCGGATCGTGAGTTTCGGTGAACAGAAGTTTTTGATGCTAAAAATATAGGTAACTTGGGCAAGGGTTACCAGGCGTGCCCGTTATACCATATCAAATTTTATTTTTTGCCTATGTAAACAAAGCACAAGATTTACATATGAATGGCTTTTTTTTAAGAAACGACATTTTTTCAAGAGAGACGATGATTTGGAGGTTTTCACTTTCAGTGCCTGCCCTAGCTACAGGGTTGCCAGCACGCTCATTAAAACGTACATTAATCTACAACTAAATAAAACAAACATGTCCTGAAAATTTCGTAATCATGGAATAGCTCTGTCAAAAGTTATCGCAATTTAAAAATTTTCAAATTTTCCCGTTCTCATTTTAGGCACCCAGCGCACACATGGGGTTAAAAAATTCCAAAACGATATCTGATTCACATGTAAAACAGGTTCGAAATTTATTTCATCAACTTTAATTTTGCAAAAATTATTTGTGTACGGAATAATAGGTATATTAAAAAAATCACTAAAATGGCCGCCGGCGCCAAAGGGTTAAAGATTATTAACTTTTTGTGAGACCTGGCACTATTCTGCATATACACTAATGTGTCCTGAAAATTTCAGCTCAATCGGATGGCGCGTTCCTGAGATTTTTTCACTGAAATTTTTTGATGATATATATATATATATATATATATATATAGAAATATGAATTTTTGGCCAAAGTGATTTTAATACTAATGTTCTTCTCCGAACATTAGTAAAAAAGTGGAATAATTGCGAAGACACCTCTGTTCGTCAGCTGAACAGCTATGCTTACTTAAATATTAACTTATCACACAAAGAATAAATCAAAAGTGGTTCACTCAAGTACGATACTTGAACAGATTGGAGAAAGAAAGCTACGATTTTAATCCTGGAATTGACGACTTTCTTAATGTACCAAATTGTGAGGTTCTTGACAATAAAATAGAAGATAGATGTAATAAAGAAAATATATGTATATACAAGAAAAAAATGTATTTGCAAAACTAAACAACAGCAAAAGATCATCGAAAAGTAAGCTTAATAATAAAAATAATATAAAATATAATAATATAGATAAAATAAACATAAAAAAAAAATCAGTAAAAGTAGAAAATTGTATTAAAAGCACTGAAAATTAAAACTTTTATCAAAAATTGGAAGAATGCTCAGCCAGTCAAATATAAAAAATGCAAACTGAAATCTATTGCAAATCATTGTTCGGCAAATACTCGTAAATGTAAATATTGTCAACATTCACATAGCTTAGAGTTGCAAAAAAATCATCCCAAGCAGAAAAACTGCGTTGTTCGAAAATGCTGTTGCATGTTGTTGTTGTATGTTGTTGCATTTGCTGAGCTTTCGCTTAGGTTGGTTGTTAAGTTAGAAGCACACATAGAAAAAACTTATATGAAATCTTATCTAGGCTTTAATCGAAATCAGACATGAAATTTGCATATGAAATAATCTAAAATTGCTTTGCTTTATTGCTTGATTAGCTGCTATTTTTCGCCGAATGACCGAAGAAAGAAATTTCGTAGAAAAAAAACCATTGGAAGATGCTCTTTGATACCTTTCAGGCAAACTGACAGCGGCCGGCAACTTTAGTGCTAACGCCAACTTGAAACACAACATGCAGATCAAATATGGGAATGAGGCCGAAGCTGCGCATCAGTGACGGCTCGTCAGGGGCGGCAAGGTCGGCCCGGCCGTACCAAAATAATTGTCTAATGACACCCCAAAATAATAAAAATAAATAATTAATATTAAGTAGTTAACTACTAAACATTGATTTCTCTCACCCATATCTACCTCAGAAGAATCTTTAATTCGTCATCAGCCGCGTCTACAAGCCCGGATTCAAATAGTAAATAGATCGAAATAGTCGAGTCTAAATGGGTAAACAGCCCGTTGCGTTTCGTCTGCTTTGATTTCAATGCTGCTTCAATTTTGATTCGAATACGCGCAATGAACAATTTATCCAGCATATACATCTTTCATACGACCTGCATACGACGGCCAGTCCTCAAAATCTACACTCAACATTCATACGCTCAAGCATTCAATCATATGTATGTACATACGACTGCAATGCATCAACCATCGAAACGGCCGGCGGCCGTATCATATCCAGCAAGTACAAGCGAGAATCGAAGGCACGGCCGAACCTGCGGCCCATAGTAAACTGGCCGAGTCTGACTACAGTCTAAGCAACTCAAAGCTTCTCAGGCAGCCTGCATTCTGTGCTTCATTTCAATACTAGCTTTTTAGTTAGGTGTTGTGTATCAAATTTCGTACTGATATACAGACCGGGTAAAGCAAAAATGGCAAAAATTGCCAGCGGCCAGCCGCAAACTGCTTAAGCTCTGTTTAAAAGCAACAGGCATCGTACATGCTCCGTTATAGTACGCTAAAGTCAGTGTTAGGATGCTTTATGTTTCTCAAGAGATGTAAAATAGCATTGTATGAAGAATGCCTAGTGTTTGGTAGGGTAATAAGACGATGGTAGTAGTAAAATAGAAAAAAAATATGCTTTTTGAATTGGTTTTGTGTTTTGATTAGGAGACTGTGGCTATTATAGAATTGATTTGTCAGTGCGAAAACAGTTTTTCGAAAATGTGTTTTATTGAAGAGATGGTAATGGAAAAGCTGAAATAATGCAGGTAAAAAGATGCAACCTTTATAGACGAATTAATTCATAAGGAATATAATTTAATGAAAAAATATGAGAAACTTAATCGAAAGGAAAACTTGATAAATTCGTGCGTAGTATTTTATGATTAATGTTCGTGGTATATTCGTGTAGTCCGTAATGAACAATTTTTGGTGTACGCTTTAATTTTGAAACCTAATCATCGATTTAGCTCGACAGGGAAAAATAATTTAAAGTTTCAATTGCAAGTTTCTTTTTAACTTAAAATGCATAAAAGTTTGCATAAGGAATAATATGCGATTGTCATTCATAGCAGTGTAACGAAAATTAATTGAAGATAAATGATAATTTTTGTGCTGAAATAATCGATGATATCGCGGTAATTCAAATAAAAGATTGAATATACAAAGTATTATTGCTTATATACAAAGTATTATTGCTTTGTATATACTTTTGGGAAAAAAATCAACTTTGATTTGTTTTCTTTTTGAAAAGTACTTGACACTTTTAATTCCTATGAGACGATGTAAGTAGTTAACAAAAATGTAATCTTATAAAATATAGCTTCCCTTTTGGCCGACCCAAATTTTTATGTTACGAGCCGTCACTGCTGCGCATGATAGTGGTGAACAAGAACTTAACGCCAACCTATCGCAGACCGGGCTTCAGCAAGTCCATGGCTGATATGACTCTTACTGCAGAGGCACTGTCGATGTTAGCAAGGGACAGGAGGTCAGGGTGACATCAGCTTCTGCCTGTCTGAGGAAAGTAAAGTTCTTTAGTATTCTAGCCGGAAAATACTTGGGTGGAATATTTAGAAGTTGGATAGGAGTAAGCTGGCGGAGTCATTTGATAGCTGCTTTGCTGACGAGGTTCACGCAAGCATAATAGTGGAAGCAATGGATCCCGAGAGGATAGATAAGCTAAAAAAATGTCATAATGGGCGAAATTCGGCGAGTGTGCCATGCCTCAATACCGCACCAGAAGTCACTAACGCAGATGCAGGAGGTTTATTTGTGTATTGAGGAGGTAGCGAAACTAACGCGAAGAATTCTAGGCGTACGCAGAGCGTTCTGCTGGGGGTCAGAAGCGTCTCGACTTCCGATTAAGCATAAAAAGGCAAAACAAGAACTAAGAATGGCTATAAAGTGTAAAAAAAAATCATATGTGACAAACTCTCTGCGAAGAGGTGAACCGGACCCATGGGATTAAGGCTATAAAATAGTAATAGGCCGATCAACCCTTGCTGACGAATATTATAAAAAGATAGTGTTTTGTAGGTTTTTGTACTGCAGAATCTGCAGATACTACTTAACCTCTTATTCTACCTGGCGCACTTGCCACAGCTTGGCAGCATAAGAGGAATGAAATGGTTTTGTAGATATTGCCAAATCCTTTAATCTCCGTGGCGTATTTGCCACCGCTTTGCAGAATAAATGAATAGAGGTTAAATTTTCGCTCAAAAAGTAAGAACAACATGCTCTATTTCCCAAACAAGTCTTGAGGGTATGACTTGTATGACAAACAAATCAAGACTGAATTTTATTAAAGTGCTCTATGCTAACATGTTCATTGCTAACATTTTCATTGAACTTATAAATGTATGGGTATGGTATGTATTAAAAATATTTTCAATATTTGATAGTTACTGTAATGTCGAAGTTACTACTATTTTTAACTCTCACCGCACCGAGTCGATAGCTTCGTTTAGTGTTGACATTTGTGTAGTGTTCCGGTAATTTGGTGCTCATAATAATGTCATCAGGCATATTGTAGATTCACTGTTTCCAACGCACGGTTTGAGAGTCAAAGTGTAATGACACAGGCAGCCAGGAGATATCCATTTGTTCAGTCAGGAAAAGCCGGGCAGCATGGACACCATGATGAAGAACTGAAACGCTCTATCCCAGCAAAAGTGCTGAAACCTGTGGTGGACTCGTTAATATTGTAACTCATGATAATGCACGTTTGTTGACGGGTGTCTTTCCATCGCGATTGAAAGTGGCGCGACTCGCTCTGATTACAAAGGAAAAAGCGCCTACAGCCCTCTAAATGCTTGATACAGCGAAGAAACTTCTAGAAGGGTTACTAAAGCTTCGGCTACAAGCGGTTATATGAAGAGCACACCACCTTTCGAAAAACCAACACTAGCTCCGAAGTGGTGACACAACAATAAGTGACATGCTTGAAGTTATTAGAGCAGTAGAGGGCACCGGGAGATCTTGAAAAATGGGTCCAATATCATATATATAGATATACATATATTTCAGGATAAATAAAGGACCCAGGGGTACTCCTGGCGCGCTCGTAAGCAACTTAGACTCTACTTTATTGGCGCATACTATAAGCTCACGGTTATTCTTTATTCACATCAGTGTATATTGAGTGCACTTGAGAATACGCTGCAACAATGCAGAAATATAGTTATATTAGCTTAATCAATTGGTTACTGTAGGTTTGCCTCTACAAAATCCATGTTAATGGGAATTACTTGAGACGTACAAATTGTTAACGATTAAAGAGCTTATCAGTGTGAAATAAGCCGGTAATAAGAATCAATTGATTCTAAGGGATTATTGTTATGCGTTACGCAAAACGACGTAAACGTAAGTTAAATCCAGAATTGTGTTCATATGATTGACAGTGTGATCAAAAATTAATATTTTGGTGGGCCTAACTAGGCTGGTAGGATGGTAGTGAGGTTCATTTACAAATGTTTACTATCAATGAATACGAGTGTGGAGTGATTAGTTCTACGACTCTCTTTACCCCTGATTCAATTCAGGTACCTATTCAAAGCTGCACCACACATTAGGAGCCAGATCTCGACTCACTACACTACACGAGTTTCTGGCAGTGTAATCAGCCTAGTATCAATCCTTTCTGTAATGGGCATAAATAAGCACAACGCGGCTGAAGACCGTTTGAAATTTAAAAACCTCTACTTAGGGGAACTTTTGAATATTTCTAGAGCAAAAGTGATTAATGCTACCAGGGCGCAGATGTGCCAGAAATCCGTGAAAGATGAAAAAAACCACGGGCGCTTTTGATCGGTAATTGCTCCATTAATTCATTTAAAGATTTAAAAATTGTATTAAACGCTTCAGTTTGTAACCGAACAGGTAGAAATCGCCTTATAGAAAGTAGACTACATGAAAAAGTAGCAAAAAAGATTACTTATTTAATTAAAATGAACAATGGATATATGGAAGAATTTATAAAGCGTAATCAGCACCGCTCGCATTGGAAAAATATTTTGTAGCCCGATGAAACAAAAATAAATCCATTTAGGCCCAATGGAAAAATTTATGCACGACTTTCTAAGAACCAGGAATTCAATCTGTCATACACTAAGTAGGAAAACAGTCAAGTATGGTGGTGGCAAGATAGCAGTGAAGTATGGTGGACGGTGGTTTCTCTTGATATTATGTGCTTCTTTGTACGATATGATGTGCTCCTTTATAAAAAGAAATATTGTGAAACATTATGCCACCATATGCAGAGGAAAATATGCCGCGAAATTATGAGCTCCAGCAAATACCGACACCAAACACTGTTCGAAGGTCGCGAGGTCCTGAATGAAGTGTCTATAGCAGTAAAAGACCTCAATCTTTTTGAACAGCTTTTTAGAGTTTAAAAAGGGAGTTTCAAACACAAAAATAAGAAAATTCTGATCATTTGTGGCAGGTGGTGCAAGCAACTTGGAAAGCAATTCCAATGGAAATATGCCGAGCTCTTGTCGAATCTGTACTGCGCAAATGTCTGGCTGCGCTAGTTTTTTATTATTTTGATTAATACAGTGGACGCTCAAAAATTAGAACTTTCGGAAATTAGAATCTTCCAGAAATTAGAACCAAGGGATTCAATGCAATTCTAATTTCTGACCTTTTTGTTTTTTCTTTTTTTCTCGCCACAAAACGGTGAATCCCCATATTCGTTTTCATTTTGCTTCGTGTAATTAAACTTGGAAGTGAAGCTACGTGATTATGTGAGTAGTGGTTCAATTTGCGTATTTTGTTTGGTCAGTGTGCACGTGCAATTTAATTCGCGTAATTTTCCTATATTTGACTCGATTTGCTTTTGAAAGTTTCAGTGAATTACAAAGAATGTAAAAAAAGAGCACTTTATCTCTAGATACAAAAGTTACAGTTTTAAAGAAGCTTGAAGAAGGCATTCAAACAAATCGCCTAGCGCATGACTTCAATGTGTCTAAATCGGCTATAAGCTATATAAAATCAAAAAAAGGAACGATTTTAATTGCAGTTTCTTTGACTTATCAAGAATCTCGCAATAAATCTTTGCACAGCGCCGAATATCCAGTTGTTCAACAATCAACATCAAAAAAATATTATACTGACCGGGCCAATCCTAAAAGAGAAAGCTAAATTTATCCTGATAAAGGTGCAGATGGTTTCAATGCAAGTGATGATTGGTTCACGAAATTTAAACATCGCCACGGCATTCGTTATTTGAAAATTGGTGGCGAAATTCTTTCTAATGATGTCAACGAAATCGTACAATTTTTAAGGAGGCTACGAGCAAAGGTAGCTTAAATGAGTTTATTGAATACACAAATATATAATGTGGACGAAAGTGGATTATTCTTTCATTGTCTACTGGACAGAACATATGTTGCTGCTTGTGAAAAAAAGGCACCTGGCTTCAAAAAACAAACGGAACGTATTTCTTTTTTGTTGGGAGCAAATACAGATGGATCGCACAAGCTTAAGCCATTGGTAATTGGCAAAGCCAAAAACCCAAGATGCTTCACAGGATTCGAAAACCCACTTAATTACGACTATTCAAAAAATGCCAAGATGACGTCTCGAATCTTTCATGAATGGTTTCACATGATATTCGTTAGCGAAGTGAGTTCGTTAGTTTTTAAATGATTATGATTATTCAACAGGTTTTTCGCTTTGCAAACAATTGACCAAAACCCTATAAAGATGGCAAAGCTCATTTACAGAAATAAGCTGCTATCACTATTGAATGCCGATGGTGGTGAACTAGACAAACGTTTAAAGCGACATATTATCCGCGACGCGATAGTCGTACTGAAGCAAGCTTTGATTGAGTTGACGCAAAAAAGTTAAAAAAAGTCTTGGTCTAAACTGTTGAATTGGGACGACAAAGAGTTTGACAGCGAGGACGATTTGCCTCTTGCTGAATTTGTGCGAGCAAATCGAGATCAAAAGGAAGCGGAACTCATCGAAACAAACCAATCTGTTCTAGCAGCTATTGTTCTCAACCACTTCGTTACTATTGAGAAAATCCAAACATGGAATGAAGACATCTTTAATTACGAATCCGATGAAAATAATAGTAATGACGAGGCTTTATATAGCAGCAATGATAATTTTATCGATGTCATGCTGATTGTTCCTTATTCTACAGCTATCGAGAGTGTTAGTAATTTAATATAATGGTGTAAAAAAAAGTGAGCTGTACTCTGCTAAGCACATGACGTTCCTATTAGCCATCCGTAACGACATCGTGGAATCAAATTTAAAAAAAAAACCAAAACGAACAAACAAATATTACTGATTAGTTGTCGAAAAAAGCTTAATTACTAAATAATGTAAAACAAAAGAGACAATATAAGACTGAATTACTTGAAAACAAAGTGTTTTAAACTAGTTCATCTATATTTGTAACTTTCTGTGACAGTTAAAAAGGACATCCAGAAATTGGAACATTTCAGAAATTAGAACTACCCGATTTACAAACTGGTTCTAATTTCCGAGCGTCTACTGTATTATATTATTTTTGTCCCAGCCTAAGAACACACTGTGAAACTCAACTTCTCTTGGCAAAACCAAGACAACATACTAAAAAAAAATATGAAGAAATAAAGAAATTTATGCGATGATAGGGTATATGTAATTTGCGTGTTAAATTAATAAAAACAAAAATGTCTGCAATCACTGTATAGATTCCGGGTAAAATTCACTATCTGCTGTATGATTAGGGTTGCTAGCATAAGCATCACATTAAATCACCACCACGATCGAAATGCAAACGTTTGGCTGATCGATTTGTTTGGGAGACATTTCTACCAGCTCAAAGAACTTAAAAATTGAAACCCACTGAAATTATTAGGAAGCCTAAACCGGTACTGACTAATGAAAAAAGCAAGATACTCCAAAGTCAGCCTAAGGAGCTTCACTCAAAATTAATTTCAAGTACGATTCTAACTCACCAATTTATCCTCTACATAAATATAAAAATTTAGTGAAATTTGATATTTTAAGTAGACTACTAAAAATCTTGCACTGGCTATGGATCTAATGAAAGTATCGAAACAGGAATATTTAATACACTTTGAGGAATTACTGGTCTAATAAGGTTTGATTTGTTAACACTTTACAAATATTTGTTCAACAAATGCTTTTCAGAATGCCGCACACGAAATATTCAACCAATTTCTGGATACTATGTGAGTAACTTAATTTTTGTAGTCTTCCAATGTGAGAAACATTTAGACGGCAGTGAGATATCTACCGTATAAAATACAAAAGTATCCAAAAGAGAGAGCTAGATCAGTCGAAACTAGGAATAACCCTACCAAGTAATCAGCGGTACATCAAACACAATTTTCCCTGTTACTCAAAAATCTCAATGATACGCCCGCGATAATTGAGCTCCTCATAGCTGATTTATGTATTTTACGGCCTGTAATGTGTAATAAGTAGCTTAACACCCACAGTACGCACGTAATCATACTACATACATATTTATACATAAGATTTCAAACGCCCAACATCAACAGCTCACTCGGATTCAGCCATAAATCACCCAAGAGTGCGCTTGACCTGTCTGGAGATATTACAATCTCACACTACATTATATGATATTCTCTAAAGATTATATAAATGTAAATGAAACTTCAAGTGCAGACTCACATGTTTTCAATCCGAATCCTGTCAATCGTCTCTGGGGTGTCTGACCTACGAACCCAGTAGCGTTAGTTATCGTTAGTGTTCGATGTTAATCCTTGAGTACTTATCTTAGTGTTTCGAAAGCACTTTTCCACAAACCACTTGTTAAAGAATTTTCCCGATTTCTATCACTTGATTTTCATTTTTACTTCCTTCAAGATGATTGCGCGCCGACTCAAATCACTTCACTTTTCTTTCTATTTTCCAATTCAATCTTCAAACAAGTCGAAACGGAATGAATCATGTGATTAGGTGCACACCTGTTAATCACCTACTCCAAAGGGAGTATTGCTACTAATGAAACTCGTAACACACTCAAGTACTTGCCACGTCCCCGTTCAGCCACTGCCTCGAGGGATCCCGATATCCACACTTGAACTATTAATTGACAAAATACGATTTGATAATCCGCACGCGACACGAACTAGTCACTGGGTAAATAACGTGGGAAGAAATGCCGAATACAAAAACACAAACCGGACGTACGTCACTACCGGCGCAATCAACGCATTCGTTAAAACTGCGGACTCGGCAACCAAAGCCGCTCGACGTTTCCTAAAACCAGCGAATTTCAATCCAGAAAATGTCCCATTCGATTAGAATAGCTCCAGAAATCCCCGACGATTCTGATTCCCGGTAGTCTACAGCGGAGGAGAATTATTCGGAAAACTCGCAATATTCGGAAAACTCGGAATCAGCACGCGTCAGGGCTGCCGTATTCATCATGGTTTTTCTCTTTAACAACTTTTTCGACAGAACAGATCATAGAACAGATGCATATCGTGCAGATGAATATCGTTCGTGTGTGCTATGCATAGTATGTTATTAGTTACGGAGTGTTCTATTCTAAATACAGTGACATTACAAAGAAATAATGAGCCTGGGTTTTAGTGAAAGGGTCTTTGATATTACAAGTGATATAAATTTACATCGTAATGATAAATTTGTGGAAATTGGTGCAGGTGAATGTCATCAAAGTCCGTACAAATGTACAGTTAGTCACAAAAGTAAGTATACACCCTATAATTCAGTGTATTCTTCTCAGTTACCAGTGCTTATTTATTTCAAAGAAAAAAACAAAATTTATTTTTTTGCCACAGAAGCAACTCTTTCAAAGAATAATCAATAAAAATGAGAAAACAGCCATGCTTAAAAAAATATCTGAGCTCAAGTAAAAATAATACAAATTTCATATGACAAAAATAAGTATACATTATGAATAAAAAACGTACTTTGTGAGTTTTTGTTTAAGAAAAAGAAATCCTAGTACTTAGTTGAGTATCCTTTGGCTTTTATAATGGCATTCATCCTTGAAGGCATCGAATTGACCAAGTTTTGAGTAACATTTTGGCTAATTTTATGCCACTCTTCCTTAAGCGCACGTTTTAAATCATCTTTGGTTTTTATCTCTCGTTTTCTTATTTGTCGGTCGAGATGCTCCCATAGATGCTCAATTACATTCATATCCGGTGATTGTGGCGGCGTTTTCAGCTGTCTCGGAACATGGTATAATAGCCATTCCTTGACAGCATAGGAAGTATGTTTAGGGTCATTATCTTGCTGAAAGATAAATGACCCATTCAAACCCAATTTTCTGGCACTCTCATGCAAGTTGTTCTTTAAAATATTCAAGTAGGCATATCGATCCATTAAAGAATCGATAAAAACCAAATCTCCAACACCAGATGCTGCCATGCACCCCCATACCATAACAGACCCTCCGCCGTGTTCTACGGTTCCTGCCATATTCGAAGGATTAAGTTCTGTATTTCGTTTTCTCCAAACCTTTTCACGTCCATCTGGTCCATGGATGTTAAACTTACTTTCATCGGAGAATATAACGGTATTCCAGTATGCTTGTTGATGTTGCACATGCTGTTTTGCAAATTGAAGTCGCTTTTGCCGATTGACTTTATTTGCAAATGGCTTTTTCCTTATATTCCGGCCATGATATCCAAAATCATATAGCACGCGGCGAATGGTATGGAGGTTGCATGACTTGCCTGTCTCTTTAGCTATCTCCGCCTGTATTTTCGGGGCACTAATTTTTGGGTTTTTTTTTTAACTTTTCGAACAATAAGTCGACTTTCTTGCAGCGTGAACTTGCGAGGGCACCCAGATCGGTACTCATTTTCTACATTTCCTTGAGCTTTGAACTTTTCAACGACCTTCTGAATGGTTGCTGGGCTCTTGTCTACAATTCTGGCTATTTCCCGTATTGACTTTTTTTCCTGGAAGTATTTTACAACCAATTCCTTTAAGTCCGTGGAGAGCTCTTTTCCTCTTGGTGCCATTATTCGAAATTTCGGTGAACTTATTCTAAATAAAGGAAATTATTTAATAATACAATACACAATACAATAAATAAACAAAAGTATCAAAGTTAACAACATACGTCTGATTCATTCAGTAATCCACATCGAAATGCCACATGTGTATACTTACTTTTGTGATGTGAATTTGGGTGCTGTTGTTAAAACTACGACCAATGAGCACTTGGAGTGGAAAATTTCCCGGAATTGTTTGATTTGAGTGACCGTGTAGATATCAACCAAGAGCCCAGGTGCAAAGTGGTGGCAGTGTTTTCAGGAAAATGTAGTCTTTTTTCAAATAACATGTTGGATCGATGGGTGTATACTTACTTTTGTGATCAACTGTATGTACATACATATGTGAGTATTATGCAGTTTTTAAATGTGTGCGGCAGTGTTGCCAGAAAATGTTCGTTCATGGAGCCCAATTTGACTTTTAAAATAGCCCAAAAGAGCCCAACACTTGCCACACAATAGGTCGAGGCCAAAATTATGCCAAAAGTTTTTCTTATTATATGAAAAAAAAAAATTTTATCCACTTCACATTGGCTATTATGTTTTGTTTATCTATATACTCTTATATAGTCGAAAACTATATTAACAATTTCATTTTTTTGATATAGTTAACGTGTAAATCGAAGAATCCAGTATATGTATCATATCTTGTGGTATTTTATAGTCGTTGCAACATATTTTGTGGAAACTCACGAGAACTATAATTTGCATCAAAGATGCCAAACAATTTATTTGCACTTTATTTCAAATTTCAGTCTTTATGTTATTTATCATAGTAAAATATATATCGACTATTTTATTAGATGCAGGAAGATACAGTAATAAAAAATCGAGCTCACATATTTCTTTGAACATTTGTTATCCAACAGCAGATTTTACTTCATTGGCCTTTGCCGAAATTATTTCCGTGTTCAGTGTAATTTGATCATTTGCTCATACTTATGAGTTTTACAAGCACAGATTTAAATTTCAATCTTCAGCACAGATTTAAATTTCAATCTTCTTACTGACTACTTTAGGCAGACGGTCAAATAATAGACTAGAAATAAAGTTTAGGCTCAAACAGAATTTAAAACATGAAGTGAAGAGATTTCCGTTCAAGATTGAGGAAATCAGTTGCGAATTCAACTTTATATATTTTTAGCAGTGAAAACCTGGGCTGGTCAATGGAGCCCAAAAAGTCGCCAGTAGCTCAAAATTAAATTTCGTCGCCAAATGCAACGGAAAGATAGTCCAATTGGCGAGAAATCACCCAATCTGGCAACAGTGGTGTGCGGAATGTTTACATTTATGCACATACCACATACATCGTATGTACTCGTACCAGGCCCGTGCGCAAGGGGGGGGTTTTGGGGGTTCGAACCCCCCCCATTAGGACTCTCTTGTACTTTATGACTATCATCATTACAGTTTTTTTCCACGAAAATTTCATGTATTTTCAAAAGTTATATTTTGGATTCTTAAATTAACTGTACAGTTCTACAAAATAATTCTTTGTACTTTTTATTCAAAAACAATGCTAAAGATATTGTTATAAATAAATAATTTATATAAATTATTCACTTAACACTTGTACGAGGATAAATTTACTGGATTGGAAAAGTATAACACACTTTTCATTTCAATTTCCGCGCTATCGACCTCTATCGATTGTGGGTGATCGTCAATTGTCGCTGTATCATCGTCAATCTTCATATGACAATGACATGAGGAAAGTGCATTTTTTTCCTTGTTGTTTGCTCGACTTTGTTCACTAATTAACGGTTGTTGACAGTTATTTCTAACGTTTATTTGTTTGAACGTGAATTTTTACATGGATATCCGTCGCTTTTTGTGCAAAAAATCACGGATAGAAGTCGAAAATGTAAGTACTGAATTTTTCACAAGTTGAAATGACAAACCTGGTAACTCGAGTTCTATGAAGTTTCTATAAAATCCCTTATAAAATTTCCAGATGATAACAAAATTTCGGTTTTTTATAAATCAAGATTTTGAAACTAATGGATCTCTATGAAACGTAGCTAATTTTAATAATGAATTTCATGAAATGTGAAAATTTTTCACAAAAACTTTATAAAGTAAAGAAAACCTTTATAAAGCATACCTGAATTTTCAAAACTTTCAAAGGGAACTGTGAAGTTCTTTTCACTCATATTGCTGACTATTGACTGCTATCGACTTCAATAGTGTCTTCTTTAACTTTGAACTGAAAAAAATTCTTTCTAGTTTATCAGTCAACGATTTGACTCAACGGTAGCGTTTTAGACTTTCACCTCGGACGCCTGAGTTCGTGACCAGTTGCAGAGAGTTTTTTTCTCTATTTGCTATACAGGGTGTACCAAAATCCCCGTGCCGAAAAGAAATCCGATATTCCTTTTCGAATTTCGAGTCGAAAAGTCCTTTACCACTTTTTACATAACTCAAAATTAAAAAAGTTATTCAAGGTTGAAATTTAAACAATAAATACCCTCGACAAGTGGGGATAAAAACCACGAACCAAAATTTTCCTGAATTTTCTTCATATTTTTCTGAGTCGAAAAATCCTGTGTCACTTTTCGCAAAACTCAAAATCAAAAAAGATATTCGAGTTAGAAGTTTTCACCAATCAGATTTCTCAGATTTCAAACTCGAATATCTTTTTTGATTTTGAGTTTTGCGAAAAGTGGCAAAGTACTTTTCGACTCAGAAAAATATGGAGAAAATTCAGGAAAATTTTGATTCGTGGTTTTTACCCCCACTTGTCGAGGGAGCATATTTATTGTTTAAATTTCAACCTTGAATAACTTTTTTAATTTTGAGTTTTGAAATAAGTGGTAAAAAGGACTTTTCGACTCGAAGTTCAAAAAGGAATATCAGATTTCTTTTTGGTACGGGGATTTTGGTACACCCTGTATATTACCTAGCTAAGGCCACAATAAAATCAATAACCATTTATAACAGCTTTGTTTAAACAATTGTGAAACAATTTTATTTCATGAATAATGAGAAATAATCGATTTATTGAAAGTTTAGCTCATATTTTGGTCACGTTCAGTTTTCAGAGGCTACAGAAACATTTTTAATGTTGATATAAAATTAGCTTATCAAGTTTCTATGAGGGCATTTTAGAAAGGTAACTTGGTAACGACACATTTTCTCCATATCTACTTGATATGTTAAAAAATTTTGTGGGTAACATCTCAAAATGTTAAGTGTATTTATATTAACTTTCAGATATCCATGCACATTTTGAGCTCGGTACATTCTTTGACTTCAAGCTTGAGTCGAGTACTTCAAACATAAAATCAGGATCTTCGTGAGGCTGTTGAGTTAGCCAATGCTGCAAAAGAAGAACTGACAAAAAGAAGAGAAAACGCCTCAGAAAACTTCAGAAAAATTTTCGAAACTGTAAGCCAAATCAGCGAAGAATACGACATTCAATTGCGAAAACCAAGGACAACTTCAAGACAAACGCAACGTTCTAACGTGCAAACTGATTCAGTTGAAGATTATTTTCGAATTACGATTTATATGCCATACCTTGATTCGTTTGTGACACATTTACAGAACCGGTTTCTGAATCATCGCAATATTTTATCGAATTTCGCTTGCCTTTTTCCGAACAAAATGAAAGAATTTGATGAAGAGTCATGCGAAAAATTATTCGATCCCTACTTTTCAATTTTGCACGATGATTCGCGTGACGCATGGGTGAATGAAGTCATACTCTGGAGACGACGCATTATTGAAAAGGACATCAAAAATTCTCTCGAAGCCCTTGAAATTTGCAATGCAGACGCGTTCCCGAACGTACACCAAATGCTTCGCATTATGGCCATTTCACCCGTGACGACAGCGAAAAATGAACGCTCCTTTTCAACATTGCGTCGTCTGAAAACGTACATTAGATCGACAATGTCTGAAGATCGACTCAACGGCTTAGCCTCCCTCAATATACTCCGTGAAATTGAGATAAATGTGCAAAAAATTCTGGAAGAATTTTTTTCGTTACCTCGAAGAATTAATCTGTTAAGTAATGAGAAATAAATATGAAGTTTTTACATGCAAACGTCTTTAAAAAATAAAATAACAGTTTGTGTGTTTTTACATATTATTGAAAAAAAAAACTTTTATTTCAAAACCCCCCCCTTAATTGATTTCTGCGCACGGGCCTGACTCGTACACATATTGAAAAAATGTTGAAGTTTGAGTTTAGTTTTATTTGAAAGCGGCTTATCTGCAATACTGGGAAGGGTTGCCCTAGATAATGGAATGGACACCAAAGGCTGTGTAAACATAACTGTAAATACATTTCAACTGCCTTTATTGGCTTCTGCTAATGTTAATTAATGGGAAATATCTTATATTCTCAAAACAAAGTCTAAATTTTGCATGTAATTTTTGATATATCATTATCGCTGTCATTAATTGAGAAAATAGAATACCAAATGCCATTGGAAAAAATCCGTTTAATTTTTCTGATCATTTTGCGAAAATTTTTGCAATTTTTACCTAAACTAAACAGAATTCATAGATTTGAAGAAACTGAAGCGAGATTCTGATGAATCTATTCAAAGCACTAAACTTCAGAAAACAAGAAAGTTCAGTGAATCCATAAAGAAGTTGGACATCTACCTACTTGCACATTCAAAGAGAGAATAAACTTTCCAAGAGTATGTTTCAGAGAAAAAAAAATTTCATTAGCTGTATATTGTTTAGATATGAAAAATGGAAATAACAATAACAAAACTCAATTTAATTACCACGAAAAATACATAATTAAAAATATATAGCTAAAATCGATGTCAAAAAAGAATTCAATTTTTCAGACACTTAACTTTGATGATGGCGTTCACCTGCACCAATTTCCACAATTTTATCATTTTTAACATTTTGTTGGTAATCCTTTCCTTATTTTTCACGATGACTTTCAATCTGTCGAGTGTGGATTATACAATTTTTCACGAGGTCAAACTCCACAACCCTTAGCATTGAAGCTCATATAATAATGCCTCTCCGGGCGCCTGAAAGTGGAACTTCATCCTCATTTGATATGAAGAGAGCTGAAAACAATCTCACCGATTTGGGCCACTTTCTAATCCTCCGTCGGAAGAGCAGAGCTCAAAAGCTGGCGATCTCTAGAGCTTTTTCTGCAGCAGTGTGGAAGCACGGAATCCATGCTCTTCATCTAGGCCGTCTGGGGATTTCATCTTCAGTTGATGCCTGGCCGAAGTTCCTCCAGTTCGGAGATCGTCTGCTTGTAGAAGTTTGCCGAGTGCTGGTCTTCGCATGCTACCAGACCAGCCTGATTCATTTACACCAGCCCGCGTCGTTCACCATATGTGAAGGACACGAGCTGGCCTTCTGCAGTTTGCAGCAGGCTCTGAATGAAGCTCACCAAACCTATCTTTAGCCATTTCACGCAAGACCAAGTTAGCCCTGGAGCAGTTGCCATCATTGAAGACTATTTCGCTGTTTGCCTGCTTTGACCCTATTACTCTCTCAACATCTGACGTGACCAAAGCATTAGGAGAAGCTTTAGGAGTTATGTGGCCGACAGTCCGCGGAGCTGGTTCATTTGCCATAATTCCACTTCTCAAGGCTTCAGTTGCACCCGATAGCAAGGCTGTCGACATTCAAGGGCATAATCGATTTTCAGCCAGGCCTCCGCCTTATAAGATTGGGCTTGGGGTTTTTATACTTCATTCAAAAGGGTCTCAATTCAAAACTGTTATCCAGATTTCAGTAAACATTTAGAGCTTCCAATACACAAGGTCGTATATGTCCCATCTATTCAAAAAAATATGTTATACATATACCATTTTAAAAATTCGTCCCCTCTCATTCTACCAAAAATACCAAACGAAAATTGACGAAAAATCTGGAACTCTTATGGCTGTTTCTCATTCCTCTTATAAGAGCAGTGTCGTTGATTGATCATGCTGCATTTTCTTTTTTTGTGTAAGATTTCTAATTATTTTCTCGTCAAATCCATGTTTCCTTGTTGTATTTCTAATGAATTTAATCTTCAAACAAAAACTTTCTTAGCCGCGGAGCACAGTTTTTTGCGAATACTAATAGTCTTGTTCTCTGATTGTGCGCAGGTTTTCAGTAGATATTGAACACAAGAACGCAATCCTTTCTTATGTTCATCGAATCCAGGAACAGAATCGTTATGTTATTTTCGATTTCCATAGAAAATTGGATATGTTTATGTGCTCTGCTTAGTTTCCCCAAAGTTTCCCCTTTTTTACTAATGTTCGAAGAGAACATTAGTATTAAAATCACTTTGGCCAAAAATTCATATTTCTATATACATATATAGTATATGCATATATATATACATATATATATATATATATATATATATATATATATATATATATATATATATATATATATATATATGTATATATGTATATATATATATATATATATATATATATATATATATGTATATATATATATATATATATATATATATATATATATATATATATATATATATATATATGTATGTATCATCAAAAAATTTCAGTGAAAAAATCTCAGGAACGCGACATCCGATTGAACTGAAATTTTCAGGATACATTGGTGTATATGCAGAATAGTGCCAGGTCTCACAAAAAGTTAATAATCTTTAATCCTTTGGTGCCGGCGGCCATTTTAGTGATATTTTAAATATACCTATTTTTCTGTCAAAAAATAACTTTTGCAAAAATAAAGCTGATGTAATGAATTCTGAACGTGTTTCAAATGTGAATATGATAATGTTTTTGAAATTTTTAACCCTATGTGTGCGCTAGGCGCCTAAAATTAGATTGGGAAAATTTGAAAATTTTTGAATTGTGATAACTTTTTATTAGATTATCAGATCATAATGAAACTTACAAAACAAACGTTGTTAAGTTGCACACTCCCGTAGTTTTTCATGAACGTGCTGGCAACCCTGTAGCTACAGCAGGCACTGAAAGTGAAAACATTCAAACCATCAAATCTCCTAAAATATGTCCGTTTCTTAGAATGAAAACCAACTTGTATACAAATCTTATGCTTTGTCTACACAGTCAAGGAAAAATTTTGGAATTTTCATGTCGGACAATAACGGTAACCCTTCCCCAATTTACCTATATTTTTAGCATCAAAAACTTATGTTCACGGGAACTCGCGAACCAATAATCAGATGCAGCTGAAATTTACAGAATACATTGGAATTAAGTAGGACCAGGTCTGATAGAAGCGATTTTGAATTGTGGGCAACCCTGTGCCAGTGGTGCCATCTTGAAAAATTACAAAGAAAAAAAACTGCTTTTTGCCCTATGAATTCTGATTAAGTTACCAGATTTTCATGAAATTGACATAGTAGCTGAACCTTACTCTAAGCCGTGTTTGATATAAATTTGGTTGAAAAATTCGATTAATGCTGCCAGCTGTGGTAATTTTTGTGTCTTTGGTTTTGAAAATTCGCTCAGCATAATAAAGCTTTTTGCCCTATAACTTCCAGTGCAGTCATGAAATCAATATGAATTTCATACATTCAATGGAACCTATTATAGGCATTATTCAGGCCAAATTTGGTTGAAAAGCCACGATAGGGTTGCCAGCTATTGTTGGTTTTGTGTTTATTTCCAATATCTTTCTTAAGCGATTTGATCGTAAAATTTTCAAATGGTAATGATATTGTAGTGATAATATATAGCAAATATTAAGTTTTCGATTATTTGAAAAATTTTGCGGCTGGTAGCCCTAAATTTCTTTATTCTCCTATAACTTCGAACGCAGTCATCGGATCCAGACGAAATTCGCAGGGTAGGCTAATTTTAACGTGATGCAGATGTGATACTGGCAAAAGGTTGCCAGCACGAGTCTGTAGTGCTATTTCTGTATCAATAAATGCTTACAGTTAGTATTCATACCGGAAACATTTACAATGAAAATAAATAACCAATGTTTCAATTCCCAAAGTTCTGCAAAATTTTCGGATCGCAGCCCCAAACACCAACTTCAGTTACAGTGCTGCAGGCACTAAGCATTTTCATCATTGATGTTGCTGCTTTCAAACTTTTGTGAAATAAGCAACTGATAAAGAATATAGTTAACAAGTGTTTTGCTCTCATAAACTTTGAAATTCATACCAGTGGTAATATCTGAAACCTTTCCACCATATGAGCTATAATGCATTCTTGAGACCAAAGTAAAACGTGGTGTTTGAAACATTTTGGCTGTAATAAGCAGCTCGTGTGGTAGAATATGCACTCAAAATCTGCACGGTTCTTCTACTGTTCTTCGAACATTAGTGTTTCTAGCGGTTCAGGTGCTCTAGAGTTTTTATGTATATTTTGTGGACCTATTACTCTTACTCACCTATTACTCTTTTTACGTCGAAAAATGTAGCATACATTGAAGTGAAACTATGACTACGTTTAACTTAAACTGCTATTTGCTATATTAGCTGTGTCGAATGACTCGGAAAAAAGAGCAGAGCATCTCAAAGTAAGTTAAAATAGAGCAGCTGTAAAAAAAGTGAAGCAAATTGGAGCGATTGAGAGGCAAAAAAACCGAACAAGTTAGAGCAATTGAGAGGCAATTCTCAGATTTGATCGCTTGTCTGAAGTTCAACCTGTCAATTCACTAATTAAAAACTCTATTGCAGTCACAATTTTATGTTAAAAGTCGGTTCCGTGACAGCAACAGCTAGATGCTAGCCCGATTTTCTTTAACTGAATAGCTTTAAATTGTTCTAGTTCAATTTAGAACAGGCTCTTGAGTCATGAAACACGAATCAGAGCAATTTCGGGCAAGTTAGAGCAGTCGAATTGCTCATTAAACACATTTTGCTGAGATATCTCAACCAAGCTCAACCTAGAGCAGCTCATTAAACATAGCTGTTATTGTGCTATTATTACTAATGTTCGAAGAACATTAGTATTAAAATCGATTCGGCCAAAAATTCATATTTCTTTATATATATATATATATATATATATCATCAAAAAATTTCAGTGAGATAATCTCGGGAACGCGCCATTCGATTGAGCTGAAACTTTCAGGATACATTGGTGTATATGCAGAATAGGTCCAGGTCTCTTTAAATGTCAGTTATTGTTAACATTTTGGCGCCGGCGGCCATTTAAGTGATATTTTTAATATACCTATTATTTCGTGCACAAATAATTTTCGCAAAAATAAAGTTGACGAAATAAATTTCTAACGTGTTTTACATATGAATCGAATAATGCTTTGGAATTTTTTAACCCTATGTGTGCGCTGGGTGCCTAAAAAGAGGACGGGAAAATTTAAAAATTTTTAAATTTCGATAACTTTTGACAGAGCTATTCAATCATTACGAAATTTTCAGGACATATTAATATTATTTAGTTGTAGATTTGTGTAGCTTTAAATTAGCGTGCTGGCAACCCTGTAGCTAGGGCAGGCAACGAAAGTGAAAACCTCCAAATCATCGTCTCTCTTGAAAAAATGCCGTTTCTTCAAAAAAAAGCCACTCATATATAAATCTTGTGCTTTGTTTACATAACCAAAAAAAAAAAAAGATATGGTATAACGGGCACGCCTGGTAACCCTTGCCCAATTTACCTATATTTTTAGCATCAAAAACTTCTGTTCACGGAAACTCACGATCCGATGAGCAGAATGAATTGAAATTTGCAGAATGTATTGGTCTTAAATAGGACCAGGTCTGATAGAAGTGATTTTGAAATGCGGGCGATTCTGTGCCAGTGGTGCCATCTTGAAAAACCACTAAAAAAGATAACTGTTTTTAGCCCTATAAATTCTGATTGAATCGTTCGATTTTGACGAAACTCACACAATTGCTGGACCTTACTTTAAGCCACGTTTGGTAGAAATTTGGTTGAAAAATTCGGTTGGAGCTGCCAGCTATGATAATTTTGGTGTCTTCATTTTGAAAAAAAAAATTTGGAAGTGAAAACATTCAAACCATCGAATATTCAAAAAAATGTCCGTTTCTTACAATAAAATCAATCTGTATATAAATCTTATGTTATATCTACACGTTCAAAATAAAACTTTGGAAATTTCATGTCGGACAAGAACGGTAACCCTCTCCCAGTTAACCTATATTTTTAGCATCAAAAACTTCTATTCACGGAAACTCACGAACCAATAATCAGATACAGCTAAAATTTGCAGAATGCATTGGACTTAAGTAAGACCAGATTTGATAGAAGCGATTTTGAATTGTGCGCAAGTCTGTGCCAGTGGTGCCATCTTGAAAAATTACAAAGAAAAAAAACTGCTTCTTGCACTATGAAATGTGAATAAGTTACCAGATTTTCATGAAATTGGCACAGTAGCTAAACCTAACTCTAATCTCTGTTTGGTGGAAATTTGGTTGAAAAATTTGATTAGTGCTGCCAGCTATGGTAATTTTTGTGTCTTTGGTTTTGAAAATTCGCTCAGGAAAATGAAACTTTTTGCACTATAACTTCCAGTGCAGTCATGAAATCAATACGAATTTCATACAATTAATGAAACCTGTCATAAACATTATTCAGGCCAAATTTGGTTGAAAAGCCACAAAAGGGTTGCCAGCTATTGTTGGTTTTGTGTTTAATTGCAATATCTTTATTAAGCGGTTTTATCGTAGAATTTTCAAATGGTGATGATATTGTAGTGACAATAAACAGCAAATATTAAGCTTTCGATCATTTGAAAAAACTCGCTGCAGGTAACCCTAAATTTCTTTATACTCCTATAACTTCGAATGTAATTAAACAACGTGAAGCAGATTTGATATATTTTTGGCTTTGATACTGGCGAAAGGTTGCCAGCACGAGTCGGTTGTGCTACTTTTGTATCAATAAATGCTTACAGTTAGTATACATACCGGAAACATTTACAATGAAAATAAATAACCGATGTTACAATTCGCAAAGTTCTGCAAATTTTTTGGATCGCAGCCCCAAACACCAACTTCAGTTACAGTGCTGCAGGCACTGAGCATTTTCTTCATTGATGTTATATGAGATGCTGCTTTCAAAATTATGTGAAATAAGCAACTGATAACGAATATAATTAACCCGTGTTTTGCTCTCATAAACGTTGAAATTCATGCCAGTGGTAATATCTGAAACCTTCCACCATATGAGTTATAATGCATTCTTGAGACGAAAGTAACACGTGGCATTTGAAACAGTTTGGCCGTAATAAGCAGCACATGTGGTGGAATATGCACTCAAAACCTGCTCGACTCTTCTACTGTTCTTCGAACATTAGTGTTTCTAGCGGTTCAGGTGCGCTAGAGTTTTTTTTATTCTCTATTGATATTTTTTGTTATGATAAAGATTCTTCCGAGGTAGCGTACTAATTAGTGATTCGCATCCAGCTCGTCTCAGAATAAAATATTCTTTGCATTCGTGTCCAATACACCACGTTGAAGTTAATTTCCATCAAAGCATTTGAAAGGACGATTAGTGATTAAATATCTATGGTTTGAAGTTTCAAACTAAAGCCTTATATTTTCATTTGAAGAATGTCTTCAACTTCCAGATAATGCAAAGACCAACCACTTATATTCTTACTAAAATGGCAGCCCTACTCGTTATCTTTTGAAGAGAAAATTCGGAGTAATTTTATGATAACAGCAGAAACATCTTGGACCATGCGCATGAAAATTTCCCTGCTCTCCATGGAACCGGTCGAATGGAAACGACTCGGAAGCACGTGGATGCTCATAAAATCCCAAACAAAACTGAAGTTCCTTGTTTTCTAACCGAGGCGAACGTTAGATGCGTATGCGTGAGAGCGAGTTCTATTTCTCCTCGCGATAGTGGCATTAGAAAAATAAACTGATTTTGCCTTGTAGCGGCAAAGCAATGATAATGGTATGTCGAGGTTTTAATATGAATCTTGTTCAAAACTAATCCGGAGTTACTTGGAATAAGTTTCACAAACATTTCTAATTCCAATTTGTGTGCACTCAGCTACTGTGTAAATATACTCAAAAATAAATCGGGGAGCGAAACAAGTGTTGGAATAGTTTTTCAGGAAAGAAGTTTATTTAATGTTCAAATTTTTTAGCGGAACAAGCAATGTTTAGGACGGAGTATTTGTCGACATGTAAAAAGAAGCCAGAAGTTAAGTAAACAAGAATATAATAGACATCTAATGTTACCGTGTATGGTATGCCATGTACAATATTTACGCTGAGCATATTGAAGTAGGATCATCGGCTTGTGCTCGTAAACTGATTGAATTATTGATGTGCATCAGACATGCATCTATTTTTATGTACAATAGTAAAGAATATCTTCCAAAGAAACTTGTATATTCCTGAAAATTGCAAATTGAATCTCGCCTCATCAAATATTTTCTCGAAATCTTTGGTTTTGGCCATATTAGTGTAAAATATTCCGAATCGCAGAATGATATTGCCTTGAAATCTTACTAAAATCAACACAAAATGCATGTGCAGCTCGAAAAATATTTATTTTTACATTCAATTACGTTTAAAGGTTACTTTTGAAAAGTTACTGTGGAAGCAGGAAGATCAATATGAAATGCATATTTGCGGTTGAATATTTGCGTGTTTTCTAGAAGCAATATATGAAACTATACTACCAAGTAGACAGATTTTCTGCTCAGTCACTTGCCTAGTAACTAATATAGGAGAAATATTTAGCTCCAGTTTAACTCTATGTATATCTCAAAAGAACAATTTAACTCGTTTAACAAATTTAGCTTTCTGAAAAAATTCGAATTCGACATCATCTACGAGTAAATTTCAAAAATATCCAGGGCGGCCAATTCTTCTTGAAATGTTCACCTATGAAATGTTTACTTGCTTCTACTTCTCCATATGTAAATGTTGCTTCCCCAACTCGTCTTACGATCAATTCACTAGAATCACTAGTAGCTATACAACAACAATTTCAATCGCAACAACATCTAGAGCAAAAGCTTTTAAAGCCATAGTCACTTCAATATCAACAGCAGTCGCAGGTTCATCAGGATCACTCTCGGACCTGTACTCACTACTCTCTATATCATAGTTACGTGGCTGTACACCCTACAATCCAATAACTGACTGCACTTAATATAATGTCCCATCAACCTCTGGAACGTGCACACTTAATCCTCCACTTACTGTCCCACCATACGAGGGTTGATCCGAAGGTAGTGATAATCGACCATTTCTTTTCGGATAAAAGTCAGCACAAAATAATATCAAAAGGCTACGATTCCAGGGACGTACATTCATTTGAATACGAATAATCGAAGAGAGAACATCAAAATGGAGAGAAACGAAATTAGAGTTTTCATTAAGTACCTCTGTTTGAAAAAAATATCTACCAAAGACTTAGACAGCAACTTGGTGGAAACAATAGGGGACTCTGCTCCTCCATATTCCACCGTTGCATGCTGGGCCAAGGAGTTTAACATGGCAAGAACATCAATTGAAGATGAATACCGCGAAGGACGTCCATCCACATCGCTCACTGAAGACTACGTGAAAAAAAGTCGAAGATGTCGTGTTGGCAGATCGAAGAGTGACCATCAGGCATGTAACTGAGGTCACAGAGATCTCGTATGGCAGTGTTCAAAGAATCGTTGCCCACGCATTACATATAAAAAAGATCTCTGCGCGTTGGGTGCCGAGAATGTTAACCGACGAACAAAAGAAGAAACGAGTTGACATTTCGAGGGTGAATCTCGAAAAGCTCCAGGTAGATCTAGAGAAGTTTTTGTCACGTTTCATAGCCACGGACGAGACCTGGATCCACCATTTTCATTCAGAAACTAAACAGTAATCGATAGCCTGGAGGCGACCCTATTCACCGTTGCCTCAAGGTATCGAGTTTGGCAGAGAAGGTTTTGCATCAGTTTTTGGGACGCTGAAGGAATTATTTGGAAAAGGAAGCTACTATATCAGACTCTTACTACGCAGACCAAATAAGAAGATTGCGGGAGGCTATTGAGGAAAAACGCCGCGGCAAACTGCGAGCGGGAATGCTGTTTCATGAGGACAACGCATCACAATGCTGCAGTTACGTTCCCTACAATTCAAGAAACAGGATTGGAGCTGCTTGGAAATTCACTCTATTTGCCAGATCTAGCTCCCAGGGACTTCAAACTCTTTCCTCGACTCAAGGAACACCGTCGGGGCATGAAATTTGAAGATGAGAGCGAAGTGATGGCCGCTGTTGGAGCGTTTTGGGAGGGTAATGACAAAAAAGTTTGTCGAAGTGTATCCTGGGTTTGGAAAAAAATATACTAAATATTTTGACTTATTAGGAAACTATGCTGAAAAATAAATATTTTTTTAAGTTTGATCACCTTGGTTTGCATAGATTATCATTATTTTTGGATCAACGCTCGTATAAAGTTATGATGGCACCGTCACAAATATTGGTGTTCTGCTTTGCCTACAGTACGTTGGCGGAGAACATTAAATCATATGTTTCGGCTAGTTTGGATCACGTCTCCTTATTCCTTACGTATACGAAATTAACCAATCACTAAGCCATCGCATTATTTTGAGCCAAACTTTCTCTTGGCTTGGGTTATAACTTGCCAAATCAATTTCTCGCCTCCCGGTATTTTTATAACAACGTTCGTGGTTTAAACTAAACATGTTTAGTTTTTTTTGCCTTCTGACCAAATCATTTGTTTGGAAAGGTGGTTAGCAGTGAGCATTTCAAGTAACGAGGTCTTTCCTCTTCATACTTTTTTCAGTCGTGAACGTCCTACATCAATGAAAAATGTCGGTGGTGGTCTTCAAGGAACACTCTGTAATGACTTCCATCCTTTTTTTTCTGTTGAATTTATAATTGCCCTGGCTCCCTCAGTTCCTGTATATACAATTGATTCTTTGTTGAATTCACCAGTTTACTCAACATTCGTTTCCTTTTTGGTTCGTTTTTAACACGTAGTGGCATTAACTTACCAACTAGTTAGGGTGGAAACTTTTCCAGTGCTGCCAGTTGCATGAATTTCAAAATTGAAGAAAGTTAAACATTTTTTACTTATTTTT
Source organism: Nemotelus pantherinus (assembly GCA_963978885.1). NCBI lineage: Eukaryota > Metazoa > Arthropoda > Insecta > Diptera > Stratiomyidae > Nemotelus > Nemotelus pantherinus. The sequence goes on along the minus strand of OZ022265.1, from coordinate 81,397,070 downwards.
ATTATCGGCTGCTTATCTTACAAAACTTTGAAAACAACACCTCCTGAAACGCAAATGAAGAAAATGCTCAGTACTTGTAGCACTTTACCAGCACTGCAACTAAAAGTCTACCACAACTGCTTCTCGTCAAAATCAACTTAGCCTATGATTCTTGTTTTCATCCGATGATTTCATCGAAACTCGCTTCCCAAACCAATGCATTCTGTGAATTTCATTTGTATCTTATTAGCGTGAGTTTTCATGAACAAAAGTTTCTGATGTTAAACATATAGGTAAATTGGGAAGGGTTACCGTTCTTGCCCGATGTAGAATTTAGAAAGTTTTGCAGACATAGCATAAGATTCTAAAATACAACAACTTTTCAGCAGAATCGTTAGGAAGGTTTCCAATTTTAGCGTGTACTATGGCTACAGTGTTGCCAGCACGCTCATAAAAAGCTACATAAGTTCACAATTTAGTAATATCAATACGTTCTGTAGGTTTCACAAGGATTTAATAGTTCTGTTAAAAACTATGTTAATCCAAAAATTCACAATTTTTCCCGACCTCTTTTTACGCACCTAGCGCACACAGGGGTTGAAAATTTCCAACATTTTATCTAATTCATCCACATTGAAAACACGTTCGAAATTCATTTCGCAAACTTAATTTTTTTGGATAAATTGTCTACAGAGTACTAGAGATATTTAAAATATCGCTAAATTGGCCGCCGGCGCCAAAGAGCTAAAGCTAATTAAACTTTGGTGAGACCTGGACCTATTCTGCATGTACACAAATGTATTCTGAAAGTCTCAACTTAATCGAACATTAGTAACTAAGTAAAAAACAAAGTGGTCTTTCAATTCGACTAACTGGTCCTCTTTTTACCGCGGCGTAAATACTGTCGAACTCACAGTCTAATTTCCCAATTTCCTCTAAGCTTCACTCCGTCTAGCTATCCCTGCCAATCCAATGATGCTCCATAGCTTCGGCATGATATGACTTCCGCTCTCAAGGCAAACGATAAGAGAGCATACTAAGTATCGAACTTCGAACTGCCGAGATGATTATTTCGAATTTTCAAAGCTAAGATCATCTGCTTAAATATCCGTAAAACAAGCTTTGTGTGATTATTTCGTTCGCTTCGAGTTCTCTATATAATCCAATTTCTCTATATATTTTAACCTATTCAATGTTCCTGAATAATACATTGCTTTTAATCCACAAGAAATTTGTATCTTTTTGTAAAATACCTTCTCTGTTTCTTTTTTCCGCACAACATCACGTCTTATGTATTCCTCCACACTGCTCTGTCATCCTTTTGTTTTATCAATATCAAACCACTAGAAATTGAGTCCTTAGTTGAGTATCTTGATGCTAATGTCGATTGTAGTGCTCACGGCATCCCGAACCTGTTCACTAAATCAATTGGTCTTATGTGTTCTTTTGTCTATTATTTTAAATCTCAGCCTCCTTTCCATTCTACTGGAAGCCTGTTCATACGCCTTCCAACCATAAATCCAGTGCCTCATTATATATTTATTTCATATACTTTTATTTACTCCTCCGATTTCCCTCCTGCCTTGCTTTGAGAAAATTCTCGCAAGAGTTGTTTGCAACAAGCTACTTCGTATCCTTTGTCCTGAGTAGCATGGGTTTCTAAAAGGCAGATTTTCCACTTTTAAGCTCTTAATTTTAACAAACTTGGTTGCTTGCGCCTTAGACCAGCAAAAACAAGTTGACGTGGGTTACACAGATTTCTCAAAGAGCTTTCGACTCTTTTGACTACACGCTGAATCGTGTAAAGCTCGGAGATCATAGGATATCTAACTTACTCTTTTTCTGGTTCTTATCTTATGTATCTGTGAATTTATGAACCTCTCTTCCATTCTACTCTCTTTTTCGATTCCCTTAAGGTTCGATACTTGGTCTGTTGTTATTCCCGGTGTTCGTCAATTTCCTCCTTTCTTTCGTCCTCTCACTGCTGACATCAATTTTGAAAACCTTGATACCATTTTCGACACTAAACTTAAATGTTATAAACCCACTGCGTGCATTACTGCCAAGGCCCTTCGTTGTTCCGTTTTTATCCTCAGGTTTTCAACTCAGTTTACTAACATCAACAGTTCCATCTATGGTATATAGTCTTTTTGCTTGTCCGTAGCATCGTTGAATTCTACTGGCTAGTCCGATCTCCCTACCTTAATTTGTTACATGGTCATTATTGTTTTAATTTTATATCCTTTGGACTAGGCTAGGTTTCCCTGGTTGACACAAGGCCCCTTCATATGCCTTCTTTTCCCTAGTATAGATGGCCAAAAAAAATCTGCTTACTAGATCCTCGAGTGATCTAAAAGACCATCTACAATACCCGAGAAATACCGAGTCGGAACCTGGCTAAGCACTGCTTCAATCCAGGTTTGCTGGCTCACTTATCTGTAACCACGGTAAAACTACCACAGCTCATGAGTCGATAATACAACGTTCACTTCGTTTCGCAGAATTGCATCCACGATCATCTCAGGCGTGGACAGGCCGAGCGTGGACTCAATGATACGCTTCAAACTTACAAAGA